>APFE030723445.1:9836-28413 GCA_000404065.3 Pinus taeda
GTTTATTTATATTTTTATTAATTTACCATACCATTCATAAATACAAGGTGACTTATGGAGTAAATATAAAAAAATGTTTTATTTGTTTACCATACCTCTGCTTATTTATATTGTTATTAATTTACCATACCTCTTTAACAAATATGGTATTTGGCCCATAGGATTCACTTAAATAAAACCTCTTTCTTGAGCCTTCATAAATAGAACGAGGGTTATGGACTAAATATGAAAAGAGGTTTTATTTATTTACCATACCTTTTGAGTAAGTATAAAAAGACGTTTTATTTATTTACCATACCACCACTTATATTTTTATTTTTTTACACCCTTGCATGTATATAAGGTGACTTATGGAGTAAATATAAAAAATGCTTTATTTATTTACCACACCTCTTTTATAAATATGGTATTTGGGCCTTTGGCCCATAGGATTCACTTAAATAAAACCTATTCTTGAAAATGGGCGAATGGAAGGTTCTAACTCTTAATTTCAAGGGCTAAATTTACCTTTTTTACCCTCTCAGTTAAAATAAGGTGGGCTATTTGAGGTGATTTGTAAAAATGTACTATGATACAAAATATTCGCCCACTAAAAATTTAAAACCCCTTAATTTCGCCAAAGGGTGAACATTCGCCCCTAAAATCACCCCTAGAGGAAGGCCCACCATCTCATAGACGTAGATTGACTGTGACAAAAGAGGACTTAGATTGTACTCAAGTTGGGGGGGGGGATAACCTTGGTCTAGGGGGGTGGTCCTCTTACTTTTCACGAATTTGACTCTCGTTGTTACTTACCACATGTAAACCCACCTTTGACCGACCCTCTCGACCCATTTTTAATGCATTTAAGAGCTTTTCCTAGTGATCCCTTTTCCTTGTTTACTTATAACATGTCTATTGAAAAAACTTCTTTTTCTATGGGGGAGATGGGCCCATTGGAAGTATTCATTTCCATGTCATCTTTTTCACCACTTAGTGTGGTAGGATCCATAACTCCTACTACACAGCTCACATCTCCTTAGGGCATTCCACCAGTTACATTTGTGACCCCATCAAGTTTTCCACCTTTGTCTCTGTCTATGCCTTCCTCTAGATTTGTGTTTGGACTGGGGTAAAACCTTGGTCAATCTGTAAGAGATGGGAAACTTATTCCTAGCTCATCTAATCTTATGATTCCTACACTTAGTATGGGAATCCTTGCTTCCAAGAATGTGTTGGGGGGTCATTTATTTCTTCTAGACAGGATGGGGCAACTTTATTTTTGGCAGTCATTATCAACCTTGGTCTAGTTCTACAACCACCTTACTATGGAGTTTCCCTTTCCTTTGGGGGAGGCTAATATACCTAGGGTAACTTACCCCTTGATTATGACTATGCCTATGAGTTCCAATCTATACAATGATGCTTCTGCACATGGAGGCTTTTCTTCTGGTGTTGCATATAATCGTGTTGGTAGTTAATCCTTTAGCAACCCTTTTTTCTCTAGAGGCATTTATCCTGGGGGGGCATAATCCTTACACCTAATTTTTTTCCCAGGACATCAGTATACAGGGATGAACAATAACCTTGGTTCACATTATTCTTCCTTTAACTATGTAATGGGATGATCGTATGGTTCGTCTGGGGTTTTTTTCCCTTAGCTAGCAACAAATTCCTTTTCTGACACCTCTTGATTTATCGAACTTGGATAAGCTGAAAAATTACCCAATCTATCATGACCCTAGGTGGCCACCTATGCTGACCAAGTTATCATATGATATTCCTAAGTTTGAAGAGAAGCTAGGAGAGAATCCTTCCACACACATCACAACCTATCATTAATGGTGTTCATATAACTCTTTGGTGGATGATTCTATGAAGTTGAGACTCTTTCAAAGAAATCCAATAGAGGATGCTAAAAAACGGTATATAGAACTCGATTGGGCATCCTATACTGACTTTTCTTCCTTGGCTCATACTTTCTTGAACCACTTCTAGTTATCCAGTATGCAGGATCTCAGGACTGACCTTTTCTCGAATTTCAAACAAGATAATTCCACTAACATCTCTAAGCATATCCATGAGTGGAACAGACGTAAGAGGTTAGTACGAACTAGGCTTCCTAATGAAGTTCTTAGAGACTAGTTCACTCAATTCATTTTTCCACCTATAGCTAAGGATGACAATATGACTATGGTAGCAACTAAGGAGTAAGAAATTTTACATGCACAAAATATTGATTTGATTTACTCTCAGGTAGGAACTTATGAGATTATTCCTAATACTCCTCGACCTTCTACAAATCCACAAAAACCCAAGCTAGGATCACACTCTAATGGTGTTATTGGCTCAACTTCTTCCAATACCATGAGCCAACTAGGGAAAATGATTATCACTTCTCAAGCCCTAACAAGTGCATCTAGTTATAAATAAACCCCCTCTTCTTCTAAGTAGTCTACCAAGGTTCTTAAGGTGAAGTTCACAACACCTAAGAATACTCAACAACCTGGAAGTAAGAAGAGAAAAATAAGTAAAAGAATAAATTTTCTCAGAAGAACAACCAAAAAAAACAGACTTAGAGTGGGGGCACAAGTGAATGTCATCAAAAGGTTAAGTTTCCTTGTAATATTTGTTAAGTATAATGCTTAACTCATGAGTTCCCTCATCTGGATGAAGTCCATCGCTTCCTTGTGCCATTGACAGCCATCCAAAAACCGATAATTTTAAATCATACATTCTCCTAGCCAAATGTTGAGGAGATTGCACAACCATTTGTTGTTGTGGTTGGGTGGAAACAATGTGCTTGTTTGCATGATGAATGAACAAGTCAACTTGTATACAAGAGTGAAATACTATGACCCCCCTGAGTTGAGTTATGCTCTTAAGGACTTGGTCACCCCTATTACTTCCACTGAACCTCTCACGTTAGATAAGTTTGTGGAACCACTATCTTAACCCCCTAATGGTGTTCTATATAAGTCAACACACAATCTAAATGTGTGGGCTACCCAAAATTACAATATTGTTGAGGACCTAACCCAAGCACCATGCTCCATGTTTTCTTTGGAGGTTATGCAAAGATATCCTATGCAACACAGAGATTTGTTGACCGCTATCAAAGGGTTGGATCCCTTAAAGTCTAGTTTGATAATGTTTTACGTTGACTCCCCTAATTATAGGCTCTCCTATTAGGTAGATTTTTATATTAAAATATGTATCTTTCATAAGGACATCTATCACACGTTGGTGGATGAAGGGTCCTCTACCTGTGTCATGTATGTATCATGATGGAAGTTATTAATTCTCTTGCACTTGCTAATTCAAGTACTACTTTACAAGAATTTGATGGAAATCATTTCATGCCTCAGGGTGTTTTTCCAAAGTTTTCCATTGAGCTAGGGGGAAAGACTACCCATGTTGATGTTGAATTTATAGATTCTCCCTTAGATTATAATTTTCTCCTTAGTCGTAGTTGGTTTTGTCCATGTGTCGTGTTGTGTCTTTGGTGTTTCATATGATTCACTTTCCCCATGAATGTAAGATTTTCATGATCGATCAATTATACTATTATATACTCTCGACGAAGACTCCCAATGCAGGCATTTTTGTGCCATTCATTGAAGATAACCTTGTAGCTTATGAGAATGTTGGTGCAGGACTGTTTAAAATCGTGTCTCTTATCGATCTCTTTCGTTTACCCCCCCCAAAATTCCTTCTTCTTCTTTGAATACTCTTATTCATATGATCTCTTCTTCCACATATGGACTCCATGTGTCTCCTAAACTTGGGTGTTGTCTCCTTCTATGGGTGTATATCAACATGGTGAGCATGCGTCACCTTTAAAAGAAAATATTTCCTCTTTGGTAATCATGTTAGTACTCCCTGATGCTTGTTAGAAAATCCATCTCAATATGAAATATGATCAGGATACCTTGCCCACACGGGTCATCACTCTGCCTCTTCCACGTGACTCCCTCGACGACAAGTTTTCTTTTTGATAAGTCACCATGGAGGTCATATATTCACCTATTGATAATCCTAGGGAGATTATGCCTCTTCATGCCTCTACTCTCCTCTCAGTGTATTATAACCCTATTTGCAACTCCATCATAACAAGAGAAACCCAATTTCAACTTAGCTTATTTGTTGGCTATAATATATCCCCTTTCACCTTTTCTTTTATGTATGTGGTATTTATTCCATGTTAAAAGGGTGAAATTATGCAATTGATCAATTTCTCACAGTTCTTTTGTCAAAATTTCATAATCGTGAAACAATAACTATTTCATAATTGAGAAAAAGGGTTCTAGAGTTTGTAATTCCCAAGGAGATCAACTTGACCCACTTATGCATGAGTTTCCTAGGGGTCCATTATTGTATAGGTTTCCTAACTGGTCAAGCCCCTAGGTTTTTAGATATATTCTCCTTGAGGATAGAATGAACCTATATAATCTCATCGTATTAAGAGGAAAGGGACTACGATATAGTGTCCATAGTATAGAGCGAGAGCTCTAATCTTATGGGAAGTTATCCTTTTTAGGAGGAGGATACTAGGTTGCAAGGTGAATAGGAGGTTCATCTCATGCTTGAGGTATAATTTCTATGTATATTCCATGTTACTATGATATAAAATGATTCCCTTCCATATTTCTGTTGTGTAATTCTATGATATATTGCATGTTGGATTTTGTTGTGCACTAATCTTGTGATTGCAGGGAAGTAGGAGGTTGTGCTCTTTCTTGTGTACATGTTCCAAGAAAGGAGTAGGAGCTAACATCTTTTATAGATATTCTTTCAAGCTTGCTACAATAACAAAGACAAGGATTTGGTGATAAGCCTAGTAACTCCTATTACTCTTCTTTGACAATTATTGTCTACATAACTAAGGAATTGTTTGAATCACATCTTGGTTTTAAATTTCCAATGTTCTATGTTGTTACAGTCACTATAGCCCAATTCTTAACATTAATTAGAAATCATTCCAAAATAATTTAATATTCCAATGATCAATAGTAATTATAGATAGAACAATAAATGCAATGAGCAGTAAGAGACAATCAAGAGCAATAAGAGACCCATGGATTTGTTGAAGGATTAGGGAAAAACCCACAATGGGGAAACCCTTTCAAATTCTTCGATATCGTCATAAAATTTTCAACAAAGAGATACAATGATTTCATTCATCAAGAAATTCAAAGTCAGTTCTTTGACCATCGAGCAAAACCAATATCCAAAGTCTAATAAATGAGCCCAAAATTCAAATTTGATCAAACTGTCAAATTTGCAATTATGGTGAAAGTAACAATAGTCAAAGATACTTGTGCACTTCATGTTCCTCATGCACACTTCCTATGACACATGTGTAGTTCATGTGACAACTTCACACTTTCTGTCAAAGCTTCACACTTCCTGTGAGACCTTCGCACTTTTTGTGATAGCTTCGCACTTCCTATGAAACCTTCACACTTTCTGTGACAGCTTCGCACTTCCTATGAAACCTTTGCACTTCCTGTGAGACCTTTGCACTTCCTATGAAACCTGCAGTTTAAGATAGAACAAACCTCCAAAAGAAGAAGAAAATTATGTGTAATGATGATACCAAATGAGGTTCCTTGACTTTTATTTATAGGCATTAGAGGATGACTAATTAGCCTTTTAGGACAACCTTGACTTTTGTGCCATTGTGGGCTTTCACTTTAAAAATTATTTTTTCCTTAACCAAATTAAATTGTTCCAAGGGAAATTTGGGGCTACTCTAAATGAGGAAGATGGTCCAATGCAGGGAATTTGTCCCTGAGATGCCAAATTAACACTTCCTCTCAACTAGGGATAAATTTCTAATTGCGTCAAGAATCTCATCTTGAATGTCTCATCATCATCAAGCCATCTATCATCTCTGTTTATTTCTACTCATCTTTGCTCATCTATTAAACACTCTCGAACCTAATAGAAGAATAATTTGAGATCGCAGGGGAGCTCAGGATACCACCCTATATATCAAGACAAGAGGAAGGATATGACTTACCATGGAAGGTAAGGATCACAACTATCCTATTCACTATTTATCTTCCCATCAAGACCACAAATATTCAAGTGGAAAAACACCTTCATCCACAACCCTCGGAGGAGATACATACTTACCATGAATGGTAAGGATCAAACACAACCCAAGGCACTTGGGGTAGATACACACTTGCCCTGCAAGGTAAGGATTAGGTGAACCCAAGTCACCTCTCAACCTATTAGCAAAATGGGGAGGAACAATCCCAACAAGCCTAGCTTGTGGGTAGGATGCATACTAGGGTATACTCAGCAAGGGGATATACACACTTACCATGAGGTAAGGATCAGTCAAAACCATGAGATGACAATAGGGGAGACACACTTACCATGAGGTAAGGATTATACATTCCTATTGTCCATGAGTTCCCTCAATCCCAAGAGCTCTCTGACTCAATTCCTCACCCTCAGAGCTCATAAAAGGGGAATATCATTGCTTAGTGTCCTTGATCAATTGGGACCCTTACTTGAGAGGGTCGCATCCATCAGTGCAATCTGATCGTTAGCTAAAATATGATGGATTCTCATGATTCCTCTTTGCACCATGTCACGTATGTAGTGATATTTGATATCAATATGCTTGGACTTGTCATGAAATAAGATATTCTCTATTAATCATAACCCACTCTTGTTGTCGCAATATATCACTTTCATATCCAAGACCTGCTCAAAAAACTCTCCAAAGAGCTTCCTCAACAACTAGCTATGCTATCATAAATTTATTCTTCCTTAGTTGTACTCAAAACCATAGACTTTTGTTTCCTACTCATCCAAGATCTCATGGTATATCCCAAGCTAAAGCAACACCTAAATGTTCTCTTCCTGTCAATAACATTTCCATCCTAGTTAACATTAGTGTATCCATGAAGTAATACATTTTTGTTAGTATATATTAGATGAAGATTGATCGTCCCATACAAATATCTCAACACAAGCTTGGCAACAACCTAGTGTGCATGAAGTGGCTCAGTCATAAACTGACTCAAGGTGTTCACGACAAAACATATGTCTGTACGGGTGTTCACAAGAAAAATTAATGCTCCAATCAATTGATGATACTTGTAAAGGTTAATTAAGTAGGGTCTTGAAATAATTATATATATTAAACGGTAACCACTATAGAATGGCCGAGGGCAGAGCAATAGTTCAGACGGTATTCCCGGGATCGATTCTTGCTGAGTCGGTGTCTCTTGTGAGAAAGGAGAAGCCAAGGTCGTCGCCCCATAATGTGGTGGTGCGGATGATTGCCAGCGCAGTGAATCTCGTCGATCCCCTCTACTTACGCTACAACTTCCTTGGGCACTTCGAAGGCAAGGGCGCAGTGCACGGCTCAAAAGGAGGCGGCGTTGGGGATGAGGTCATGATTTCTCCCTTCGGCACTTTCACTGGGGTTTTCGATGGCCATGGCGGACCGGAGGCCTCTCTGTCTATGCGAAATAATTTCTTCAAACTCTTCGAAAGTTTGAAACCCGACAGCTTCGTGCTTGAGTATGATCACTCGAGGGTTTCCAAGCCCTGGGCATCGCTGCCTAGGCCTCTGTTTGTGACAGATCTAGCAGCATTGCCCAGCCGCGAATCTCAGTCTCGTGTGGAATATCAGGAAAACAAGGTGAGCACAGCGGAAGAGGTCCAGATTTCGAGCTCCGCCCTGGCTGAAGCGAAGCAGGTCTCTGCTGATGCAAATATAGTGGAGCTTCCAGCGCCTGAAGGATGGTCAAAGAAGTCTATGGCCGCCATTCCTGTGAGGAGCGAAGGGCCGCGCGAGGTGTTTCAAGAAGTGACGGCACAAAATATATTCACTTGGAATATTATGAAGGTGGGCTTCGCGAATTTCAGACGTCTGGACTTATCGCCTGAACTGTTTGACGAAATGTCTGAGCGAGATGAAACGTCTTGGAATGCCTCGTTTCAGATCCAGATCAAGCTCCTCTCAGGAAAAACTCTGCTACATTGGGTTGGCTCTCAGGATCTCGTGAGGGACCTTATGCATGCGCTGGAACTTAAGCTGGGAATTCCCTCTGAAGCTCAACGACTTCTCCACGAAGGTAAACAACTAGAGGATCTCTACCCCCTTTCTTTCTACAGCATTAAAAGAAATGCCTCCATTATCCTTTCCCTTCGATTGAGAGGGGGAGCGGTAGGACAATCATCCTCAGCCAAGGCATTCTCATACAAGGATGTTGTCCATACACCGAAGCAGGAAAAAACAGTTCCACCAGTTCAGGCTTCCAAACCTTTTCTGGTGGACAAACTTGAGGAGACTCCCTCCATTGAAATAGTGCATCCATCACTGGATGAGAAAACCCAACATTTTGCAGAGCATGGTATTATTTGCAGGCTCAATGGGTTGTGGCCACAGACAGCAGACCTCTACCAGTGGATCCACTCTAACTGGACCAACAATTGCAAGGTTTTGTTATGCTCAAAGGGCTTTTTCATAACGGTGTTCGCTTTTGACGAGGACTACCAAAAAGCTCTAAAAGCAGGGCCTTGGTTTTGGGGCTCAGCAGGTTTATTCCTCATCCCCTGGTTCCCAGACTTCGATCCATCTACGGCAATCATCACCAAGCTCCCAATCTGGGTCAGACTTCCTAATCTCCCAGCTCATCTTTGGCACTTTGCTGTATTCCAAGGGATCGGCAACTCCCTAGGTCGCTTCCTAGACACAGACATTTCTAGAGGGGAAAAAGGCCTATATACCTTTGCCAGAATATGTGCAGAAATAGACATCAGCAAAATTCTTCCGGACAAGATCAATCTCAAAATTGGAGACTTTCATTGGACTCAGAATTTGGATTATGAGAATACAGCTTTCCGTTGCCGCAACTGCCATCTCACAGGGCACCTTCAGAGCTCTTGTCCCTCGAATCCCGCCCCAAAAAAGAAAGTCAATCATAAGCAGAAATCCAAAATCTGCCTCATGACCCTCCCCCCATGGATGATTTCTATTTCAGCTCGGATGAAGAGGAGGAGAATGAGGAAGATTTGGAGACCAAGACAGCGCAGGATCCGCCCTCGGCTGACCCTGAGGATTTATCTGTCCAGCCAATCTCCCAGAAAAGGAATCATGAATCCTCTACCTCGGATTTAGATAAGGAAAACTCTCAATCAACCCAGCTCAATTTGAAAATCACACTAGTTCAGCAGTGCCCTCCTGAATGGGTCAAAGTTGGGAAAAAGAAAGGAAAGAAATTCCGCATAGTTGATCCCTCCCATGTTGGGTAGAATCATATGCTTTGTTTGTTCTCTGGTTCTTCTAGTTACTTCCTGTTGTGTTCTTCTCTCTTCTCTTCGCTTCTAGGAGCCGAGGTGGATTGTCTATCCTTTCCGGCTACCCATGTTATTGTTTCTCTTGGCTCTGCCTGTTTCCAGGCTTGATTGTACTATACTTTTTCCTTTTTTAATAGATTTAGTCTTTATCCAAAAAAAAAAAAAAAAAAAAAAAAAAAAAATTAAGTAGGGTCTTGCAACATCACTGCATATCTTCTTCAAATTTATTTCCATTAAGGTGGCTAAGGATTTGTACTTTATCATTCCAAATCTCTCTAATAGCTTCACAACATATTTTCCTTGAGAAAGGAAAATCTCTTCGGGTCTCTGCTAAACCTCTAATCCCGGGAACTAATGCATCATACCAAGATCCTTCATCTTAAACTTAGAGGTTGGGTCTCTCTTACACTCGATCATCAGAGGTTGACTGCCTATTAAGAATAGATCGTCAACATAAAAAACCAAAATCAAAGGCATACCTTGGACCACTTTTAAGTAGAGTTTAGGGTCAACACTGCTTCTCGTGGATCCAAGCTTCACTAGGTAAATGTCAATGCAGGCATAACAAGCCTTGGGGGCTTGTTTCAAACCATATAATTCCTTATTCAACCTACAAACATGAGTCTTCTTGCCCTTTACCTCAAATCCTTGATGTTTCTCAACATATAATTCTTCTTGTAGTATTCCATGAAAAAATTGTGTCCTTACATTCATCTGGTGAAGGGTCTATCATTGACTAGTAGCAAGGGAAAAAATCGATCTAATGGTGGTGTAGCGAGAAATAGGTGAAAATATGTCAACATAATCTTCTCCCTCTTTCTGGGACAATCCTCCAGCCACAAAAGTTTCCTTGTACTTTTCAATTCTTCCATAAGCTCCATGTTTGATCTTGTGTAGTCATTTTGAGGTTACAATGAACTTTCCTTTAGGTCTTAAAACAAAATCCCATACATCATTCTTCATAATGGATTCAAACTCTTCATCCATGGATTATTTCTTTCTCTAAAGGTCCCTTTGGCAATAATATGTCTATCAACAACATGTAATGTATCACGAAGCCACAATGGTCTCTCCCTGGCAGGGGGATCACTTGGAGGAGGATCCAAGGGGTCCATTGGCTCCATGGGATCATCATCAACTTCTTTCTCCGGTTCGAGCATAGAGGCACCTTCTAGTAGGTCGATATCATTATCTTTCTTCTCCATTGGAGGAGGAAGGTCTCTTGTTTTTCCACGGGAAACATATTCATCAAAGGTTACATCCCTGCTAAACTCAATATTCCTTTGGCTAGATATATATATTCTACATTCTTTAGAATTTCCATAATACCCAACAAATGTACATTTCTTTCTAGTGGCTTCTAGCTTTTTCCTTTTATCCTTCAACACATGAAAGTATACAGGGCAACCAAATAACCTGAGATGTCTATTGTCAGGCTTCACAACTATGAACATTTCTTCAGGAATCTTGTTATCCAGAGATTTATGAGGAACCTTGTTTCGTACATAGACTGTTGTATTTGTTTCTTTTCCCCAGAGCAACTTCGGTAAATTTTAATCATGGAGCATGGCTCGGGAAACTTCTACGATCGACCTATTCTTTCTTTCAGCCAATCCATTGAATTTGAGATTGTAAGGTCTGATAGTATCCTTCTTGATACCTTCCTTCCTTCAGAAGTCAATGAACTCATTTTAAGTGTACTCTCCACCATTGTCGGACCTGGAGAACTCAATTTTATTTCATATTTGACTCTTTATCGGTGCCCCGAATTCCTTGAACATATAAAAAGCCTCATCCTTATGCTTGAAGTAGTATATCCATGGCTTCCTATAGAAGTAATCAATAAATATTATGTAGTAGATATGGCCACCAAAAGAGTGCATTGGCATGGGTCCACATAGGTCATAATGAATGAGTTGAAGAATATCATTAGTCTTGTTCATGTTAGAGGGGAATAGTCCCCTTGTCTTTTTTTCACTTGCACACCCTTGAGATACTCAATCATGACTAACTTAAACATTAGACATCCCATAGAATAACTTCTTCAACTTCAGTAGGGCTTCATAACGTAGATGTGACAATTTTCGGTGCCGTAGCTCACATATCAAATGAGTTTATACACTAATTTAACATTTCATAAATATAATATTAAAATTAAATTATTATTATTATTATGCCAAATGAATTTGCACACTAATTTAGTATTTCATAAATATAACTTTAAAATTAAATTATTAAATTATTATTATTATATTTATGTAGGAATATTTTAAATTATTAAAATGAAATATTTGTGATATAAAGTTTGTAATATATTCAAGATACGAAAACGAGCTGCAATAATTTCATTAGTCTAAAATCATTTATTTATTGTTGTGACTTTACTCATTTTACACGTAGGATGTGACATTTAACTTAATATGAATTTTTAAATTGTAATGAAGTATTTGTGATGTAAATAGCGACTCCTATTTCAGACCATATAGCATTTTAAATGCGGCCTAACATGGCCACTCGATACCCCGATATAACACGCCGCCATGCCACTACCATTGAAAAAAAACAGAGATCAATATACTCTGAGTATCGAGCGACCATGTGAGGCCGCATTTAAAATGCTATAGGGTCTAAAATAAAAGTTGCCGTAATGTTTCATATTATTGGGCAATTGAGTTTGAAATAGGACATTGAGTTCGAATAGTTTACTCATTTATATATTTTTTTAAATAATTTATTTATGAGATTGCTTGTTGGTGATTTAAGTTCGTACTTCAAGCTATTCCTACATCATTTAGATTGATACCCATCACATTGTTAGTTTATAATTGATTTTAATGAGATTTTTAAAAGATTAATTGTTTGAGTTTTAATGGTATTTTGGAAAGTAAATTTTATTTTCAAAGTTAGAATAATTCTAATAAATTAATTTATATTTTAATTAATAATAAGTAATATAATTATCTTTTTCCAGGTAGGCATTGACTTTTGTTATCAAACATTTCGAATATTTTGAGACGTAAGGGTTACTTCCCGGGTGGGAGTGTTCTACTTTTGTTATCAAACATTTCGAATATTTTGAGAGGTAAGGGTTACTTCCCGCGTGGGAGTTTTTATTTTTATGGTTTGAGTTGTTGTTTTAGTTTATTTTGGTGGGTTTTTTCATAGATATTGTAGTTTTATGCTCTTTTGTAATTGTAATAATGTATATATCATTTTAGACTTATTTAACATGAATTTATCATGTGTCTAGAGGGATTAAATTTCTCTAGGTACAAATCTTTTTTTGTGTGTATAATTTGAGGAAAGATTTTTACTTCGAGGGATTTGATCCCTCTCCGAGCATGATAGATCCGGTGTTAGATGGATTTAAGCTAGTTCTAGTTGAAGGTAGCAATATCACATTTTTAGATTATCATTATTATGTATGTTTAATATAAAATTCAAAATCCTCATTATGTTTTCATTGCTTGGCATGACCATATCATTCTCTTGTTTATTTTGGTCCGTGCTTCTTTCTTTGAATGGTTTGTAAATCTTGGATACTTTGAGTGGTTTGTGTGTTTATCTATTTGGATTTGGATGGTAATGTTTCTGAATGTTACAGTTGTTGTGTTATATTTTTATATGTGTATATAATTGTTTATTAGTAATTAGTTCGTGATGAAGAAGGGAGACAATCTTGTCAATAGTTTGCAGTAGGATCCATATTGCACATCTATTTCATTTAATTTTAGGTATCACAACTTTTGACAACTAATTAATTCTAAATAGTGTTCCTATAAATATTACAAAATATATCTTGAAGAGTAGTTTTAATAATTCACTGCGTCAAGATTACTCCTGAAATAATTTGTTTCTTTGTTTATGCTTGAAATAATTTATTTCCTTCAAAAATATTTTGATGATTTTTTTTATCTATAATATATTTTGCAAAATCAAGAACTAATGTATTTTTGAATTTTTTTTAATGAGTGGCCACTTTTATAAAATCTTTACATTATTTGTTTCTCCAAACAATATCACATATCCTTCAAGAATATCTTGATTTGTTTTGATGTTTATAAAATGCATTTTCCTCTTATAAATATTTTGAATACATTGTTGTATGCAATTACTCTATTAGAAATTTTGAATATATGTAATTGTCTCTTAGTAATTAGTTGGTGATGAAGAATGGAGATGATATTGTCAAGGATTAATTTGCACTTTGCGGGAGGATTGATTTTGCACATCTCTTTCATTTTAAATCTAGGTAACCAATAGTTTCCCTCTACGTATTATTAAATATATATATTTTTTAATAATCTACAATGTCAGGATTACAACATCTAATGAATATGTTGCAAACAATCAAATAGGATTAGAAAATGACATCTACGTTGAAATCAATGCATCTTACACAAGACATCAGATGATATTAAAATCAACATCTACATTGAAATCAATGTGTCTAGTGAAAGCAATCAAATTGGATTAGAAATCCACATCTACACTCAAATTCATGTGTGTAGTGCAAGCAGTAAAATAGGAATAGAAATCCACATATACACTAAAATCCATGCATCTAGTGCAAGCAATTTTAACCCTGTACGGAAGGGGAAAATTACAAGATCACCTAAGATCACTGATTACGAAGAACAAGGCAGATCTCACCTTCCAACTCCCACGAGATCTATCCTTCACATTTATAGATCTATCCTAATGATGAGCCAAGGTGGATGGCTTGAAAGGTCGATTCTAAAAATAATGGATGTGATAATTCCAGAAGAAAATTCCACACACAATGAAATAGGATTAGAAATCCAAATCTACATTGAAATCAATGCATCGAGTAATCAAATATAAATAGAAACAAACATCTACACTAAAATCAATGCATCTAGTGAAAGCAACCATATAGGATTAGAAATCATCATCTACATTGAATTCAATGCATTTAGTGCAAGAAATCTTCTTACCTCCCTCCCCCATCCATCTAATCTTGAAAATTATTTTAATAATTTACAGTCTCAATATTAACAACATCTAATCCATCTAATGGAAGCAATCAAATAGGATTAGAAAGCAACATCCACATTGAAATCAATGCATATAATGCAAGCAATCAAATAAGATTAGAAACCAACATCTACACTAAATTCAAAACATGTAGTGCAAGCAATCAAATATAATTAGAAATCAACATCTAGCACAAGCAATAAAATAAGATTAGAAATCAAGCAATCAAATAGGATTAGAAATCAACGTCTAAACTAAAATCAATGCATTAGTGCTAGAAATCAAATATAATTAGAAATCAATATCTACACTAAAATCAATGCATCTAGTGCAAGTAATCAAATAGGATTAGAAATCATCGTCTACACTGAAATCAATGCATATAGGACAAGAAATAGTCTTCCCTCTTTCTCCCCTCCATCTATATCTATATCTCCCTCCATCCCTGCTTTTTTGGCTCTCTATCTCACCCTCCCGAACACACACACACACTCTCTCTCCATATATATCTATCTCTCCCTCCCTCCCTCTATCTCTCTCGCTTCTTCCCTTTCTTCACCTCCCATATATATCTTTATCTCCCTCTACCTCTCCTTTGTCTCTCTATATCACACCCAAAACCACACTCTTTCTCCATTTATGGATATATTTTCCTCCCTCTTCCTCTCTCTCCCGAGTCTATCTCTTTCTCCATTTATGAATATATTTTCCTCCCTCTTCCTCTCTCTCCCCTGTCTATCTCTCTTCCCTCCTACTCTCCTCTTTCCCTCCCTCTCTATCTCCCTTATCACTCCCTCTCTCTCTCTCTACCTTTCTCTCTCTATGTATTTCTTCTTACATCCCTTTCTCTTTCCCTCCAACTCCCTCTCTCTCCCCCCCTCTCTCCTTCTCACTCTCACGTTCTCTCTCTATTCCTTCCTCTCTCTCCCTTTCTCTCTCACCTCCCTATGTCTCTCTTAGTCCCCCTCTCTCTTCACCCTCCAACCCTCCATATCTCCCTTATCACTCCCTCTATTTCTCCACCTCTATGACTTTATGTCTTTGTATATATATATCGAATTGAATATCATATTAAATTTAATATTGTATTAATCTAAGGTTTTTAAATTTAATAGTATTAATATTAGATTTAATAATGTATTTTATGGCATGATAAAAAAAAATTATAATAAAACTACATCAAAATAATATTTTCAAATATTAGAACGTTGATGTGTAAAAATTTATGTTTTTAAAGACTTTAATATATCCATAAGATATGGTTTTTCCCATTCCTTTTACAAATATTTAATCAAAAGAAACCTTAAAAGATTTTCAAGTAGGATTTTCCATTTTTTGTGTGTTGAATTAACTTTTTCCTTTAATTTAAGAGATGCTATTAGCTTTACTAGATGAGTAAAGATGTTTAATATTTTATCTAATTTGAAATTTTAATGTGGTAAAAAATTTTGTTAAAGTAAATTTATATTCATCTCCAAATTCATGTATAATAAATGAACTATTAAATGCATTTGAGATAATTTATTATATCCATTCAAATTATATGATAATAATAAATAATAATAGTTATATATAATTAAGATTCAAACTAATGTTTGAATATTTTGGCAATATTAATAAAAAATAATTTATTATTTTTAAAAACATGACCTATCCTTACACATCTGATTGTCAAATACACATAGAGACACAATTAATGTAAAAACTGTTGTTTTATTTTCTCTTTAAAAAAATGTAATATGATTATTAATTTAAATTAAAACTGGGCTTTAGCTTTCTTATTTAAGAAAAATGTAACAAGAATATGCGAGCACAAACAGAGCTGGTAATTGAATTCGGTTTTAGAAAACCATTACTTCGGTCGTTTTTATGAATATTTTAAATGAAATGATTCGATGATCATTTTATGAATATTTTAAATGAAATGATTCGATGATCATTTTATGAATATTTTAAATGAAATGATTCGATTATTCAAGTTTGAACACTGGTACGAGATTCGATTTGATATCTTACCAACTGTGTCCTAGCAGTGATGACTTTCCGAAATTTGACCTCCCTCGGATCGTGCCTTCATCCAGTGGCCCCGCTGGCCATGGATGACCATTTAGTTGTTGCAAGCCCCTCGCGCTGTTATAAAATTTGTTTTTCACATTCAACTCTCGTGTGTCATCTGCCTTCCGTTGGTCTTCCTCTCAATTTGATCCCCATGGATGTTGGAGCTTTGTTTTGGTATCCTCTGCTCTTCGGGATCACTGCTGTCATCTTCTTGGTTTTGGATTTGTGGAGGAGGAAGGAGTACTACAGGCTTCCTCCGGGTCCTGCAGGATGGCCGATTGTGGGAAATCTGTTGCACTTGGGTAACAAGCCGCACGAATCCTTTTTCCACCTTGCTCAAAAATACGGACCGCTAATGAGCCTCTCTTTCGGAATGAAAACCACAGTGGTGGTCTCCTCTTCCGCCATGGCAAAGGAGGTTCTCAAAACCCATGACCACATATTCGCAGGCCGGACCATCACACAGGCATCCAAGGCTCTTTCCTACTACAAGAATTCCATCGTTTTTGCCCAGTATGGATCTCACTGGCGAATGCTGAGACGTGTATCTAATACCGAACTCTTCTCTGTGAAGAGGCTGGAAGCTCTGCAACACCTCCGAAAAGGTCAAGTAAATCGAATGATTTATGAGATTTTTCAAGATGCCGCGAAAGGAAAGTGTGTGGATATTGGACGCATTGTCTTCCAGAGCTCGTTTAATCTCCTAGGGAACTTGATCTTCGGTAAAGACGTGTTAGATCCTCAGTTCTCTCGAGCTTCTCAAGAGTTGAAGGACACCATTTCGAAACTGATGGAGATTCACGCGTCTCCCAATCTGGCGGACTTTTTCCCCTTCCTTCACTGGTTCGATCCCCAGGGCGTGTACCGTAATACGGGAATCTATTTGAAAAGATCTTATGATGTTATCGATAAATTCATGGAGGATCGTCTGGCCACCAGATCAGGAGAAAGCAGTGATAGAAGTTACAGTGAAAAGGATCTGTTGGACGTTCTACTGGATATGAGAAGCGACGAATTTTCTCTCACCCATATCAGAGGCTACTTAACTGTAAGTCTTTCGTTGCTTATTTACAATTTTACTGTAAGAGTTAGAAGCTGGTTCCTTTCTCTATGTTTAATGCCTTGTTGTTACAGGACCTATTTGGGGCCGGAAGCGATACAACCGCAGCGACAATAGAATGGGCGATGGCAGAACTGATCCGTAATCCGGAGAAGATGAAACGAGCCCAAGCCGAATTGGACGAGGTAGTCGGGCGCCATCGAATGGTTGAAGAAAGTGACGCAGAACGTCTCCCTTATCTGCGAGCAGTGGTCAAAGAAGTGTTTCGATTGCATCCCGCCGTTCCTTTTCTCATCCCTCACAGAGCCGACGAGCGTTGTGAGATTGGGCGGTTCGTGATACCGAAGCACAGCCAGATAATCGTCAATGTGTGGGCGATCGGGAGGGACCCTTCGATCTGGAAGGAGACCTCGAAATTTATGCCAGAGAGATTTCTTGACAAGGAGATGAGCAGTGTGGAGTACAGGGGACAAAACTTCGAGCTGATTCCGTTCGGGGCAGGGCGGAGAATGTGCGTGGCGCTTCCCTTGGCCAGTCGGATGGTCCATCTGTTGCTGGCGTCGCTCCTACATTCATTTGAGTGGGCACCTCCCAAGGGCGCGAGTGCCGAGCAGGTGGATATGGCGGAGAGGTTTGGAATCACACTGGTTAAGGCGCTACCATTGGCCGCGATTCCTACGCCACGCCTGCCCTCTGAAATGTACTGCTTTTAGTTTATAGCGTCGTCTCCCGAGGCGGAGGAGGATTTGCCGGGACGGTAAAAAGTGATCTGAAACTGGCTCAAAAAATTCAATAAATCTCAGCTCAAATAATTTATTAAATTTGGTGGAAGAAGTGTTTTAATCATGTTTTTATAGTAAAAATAGATTCTGCATCATAAAAAACTTCTGAACATCTAAAATTTTGAAATTTAATAACTATAACATGGAGTTACAAAAATCCTGCAAGAATTTATCAAAATACTGCTTAGTTTATATTAAAACTCACTCAATTATGGTTACTTGTGGAACAATTTTTTATGTTAGAAATTTTTTATGGAATATTATATTAAAAAACATGTTTTTTTGTTTTTTTTTAATTTGGATCTTTTATAATAAGAAGAAATAGTTGTGATTTCACATTGTTTACAATATATTTTTGAGTGTATAAATA
>APFE030723474.1:0-11564 GCA_000404065.3 Pinus taeda
CCATAGAACTATTGCACCCGTCAACAATAGTGCTACCTTGTAGCTTGTACAGAGCTCCAATCTGAACTCCCCGCATCAATACCAGTGCTCCTCGAACCATCTTGCAGGTATCCTTCTCGAACACTGTCTTTACACCTGCATCATCCAACTTGCTTACAGAAATCAGATTTTTGGCCAACACAGGAATATGCAGAATACCCGGAAGGGTTCTAACCCTTCCACCTTGCAACTTCAACTTTACTTTTCCGCGACCAATGATTCTAGCCTTCCTATCATCTCCTAAGAAGACATCACCACCATCGTATTTCTCATACTCGTAGAACCACTTTCTATGGGGAGTGAAGTGAAAGGATGCACCTGAGTCAATCAACCATGCCTCATGATCTACATGTGTACTTGAAGAAGCCAAGTACACATCCCCACCTTCATCTGAGGTGGTTTTCGCCTCTGCAGAAGGAGCATCATCAAATCCCTTTCCTTTATCAGGAGCATTAGATTACACTCCCTTCTGAAGTGCCCTTCCTTTCCGCATTTCCAGCACACCACCTTTATAGGTTTTCCTGGAGATTTAGATCTCCCTCTAGATTTAGATCTCCCACTCGATGACTTATTTTTGTTTCTATTATGAGACCATCCTCATACAGACAAGGAATCACCATTCTGGTTGTCCATATTTTTCCATCTCATTTCCTCCATCAGCAATGCTGAAACTATTTCATCAAACTATAAAGCAGTTGCATTGTTACCTATTGCAATAACCAGACTATCCCACAAATCTGATAGAGAACACAACAAACTGATGCACTTATCTTCATTTGAAATTTTAATATCAACAGATGATAAGTAACTTACCATAGTATTAAATGCATTCAAACACTCTATCACCGAGTCTCCATCCTTCATCGTCATGTGATACAGCTTTTTCCGCAGGAACAGTTTATTCACCAGAAACTTAGATTGGTAAAAAGTCCCTAACTTTTCCCATAAAGCCTTCATCGTAGCTTCCCCTAATGCATTCAGTAATACTGAATCTGAGACACACAATCGTATTGTGATATTTTCCTTCTAATCTGACTTCTTCCATTCTTCATCGGTCACTCCTGTTGGTTTAGTACTCGGATATACCATGATCCACTGATCTTTATCCACCAAAAAATCCTCCATATTGAGTTTCCACAACTCAAAACTCTGACCATTGAACTTCTCAATCTCTATCTTTCCACTGGTTGCCATCTTCTTTCACCACCAGAATCGATCTCCCAGATCTCCCACTAAACAGGGTCTACCACAAGCCCGAGCAAAACCCCTCAGCAACAAAGTCATTGCCTTGAAGCCAAAACAACTCTGATACCAAATGTAGGTTTTAACCCTGTACAGAAATTACTTGGATATGAATTCTAAATCGCAGAAAAATAAACAATGTGAGAGCATAACACATAAAACACATATACAGAGAGATTTCCCACTAGATCCCAAAACCGGGACTACCAGCTTGATTTTTCATCATGTTCCTTTCAATGTTACAGTGCATATTTATACATGCCGAAGCATCCAATACCATGGACCGAAAACCATCGCGTCCAAAACCATGGACCGAAAACCATAGGTAGGTTCACCCAACCTAATATAGCGTCCAAACAAATTTTTCCCGGGGCGCTGCCCTGGACCCCATACAGGGGGGCTACCCACCCCCCTCAAACCCCACGGATAGAGAGGGCTGCCACCCCCTCGCTACGCAATCGACACAATGAAGGGGGGGCTTCGCCCCCACTCTAACCCCTCGGTTCACTACGTAGGTTAGTCGTGGAAAGAATATAACACAACCCAACGGTGAGGCCCTTACAAAGTTATGATTCAGAGAGTTTCATTGTCATGTTGATAGACTTCGACTATTCTTCAAAACTCTGTTTTGAAGAAAAGTCAAACAGTGTCATTTGTGATAAAATTTTCAAAAAAGTTGTCAGTTGATTTCTTCAGGTATAGTCATGGTTTCTGTGGCCAAATGCCCTGTCATGCAAGCCCTGCAAAGAGTGTCAATGTTAGGATGACCATTCAGGAGCAGAACATGGAGATCCAAGACTTGTCACTCAATTTGGAGAGGGCCAAATGGATCATCATATATTTGGAGCAAAGGAACAAATAGCTTGAGGACCAGCATGAGATCAGGGAGCTGCAAAGCATCCATGAGAATCGATAAGCTACCCAACAAAGGAGGATAGAGCTCACTACCTTGGAGCAAGAGATTAATAATGACCATAAGTCTTGGCTCGACCGGATCAACATCCACCTTTAGAGACTGCTAGAGAACACTGACAGAGACAAAACCATACTGTGAACGATGATTTATCATTACAGGGCACGAAACATCAGTGCAAAGGCTCGGATAAGGAGCTTGAAGGAAAAATTGAGCAAAGCAACAAAGAGGAAAAAGAGGCAAAAAGAGCAAGATCAGCTTCGAATCTTGGCTAAAGTCTCTATGGCCTAGCATAGTACCTCTTAGAGAACCTACAGCCCAAATTTCAAGAAATGTGGGGCAATTTTGGTCACATGGCAAAATTTTGGTCACAACACAGGCTTTTTCTCCCTGTGCGATGCGCCACTGGCGCGACGCTTAGGATTGGTAGCTCAAAATTTGAAATGGCTTGCATTTTTTGATTCAAATGAAAAATCATGATTACTGGTGCTTGGAAAAGAAGTTTGGGCATGATTTGAGTCTCCAGGAGGCCAAAAACACCTAAAAAATGACCTCTCTGCCCTTATTTTGATACATGAAGCAATCTTCGGAGAATGAATATTTGGAGGGGAAAATTAGCACCAAATTCAGAAATTCCACTCGAGTTGGAAACTAGATAGGCCAGGATTTCTAACAAGTAGACTTCGTCACATTTTGGACTCCTTCAGGTGCCTCAAAACAGCCTCCAAAGTGGCGTAGCGCATATGGAATTGGGCGCTACGCATATAGGGAAAAAGGCCAAATTCACCTCCATTTCACGAAATTTCGATTCGCCACTTTCTACAAGTGGGCCCACTCATCTATATTTCACTTCTTTTGGCAACTAAGGCTAATTTTAAAGAGTTTGGCTTCTATCCAAGTGGCAAAGGAAGGCAAACGGTCACCCAAGCCATTTGTCATTTTTGCGCTGCACCTGTAGCTAATGGTTGGCTTTCCATCTCCATTTTGTAATGATTTGAGAAACTCCCCAACTCTTGGTCATTATATTTCCTCATGGCATGTTCTATTTATTGTATTCAAGCCATTTGCAAAGGTTTGGTTGGCTTGTAATTTGTGGGAGACTGTGGGAAAGAAACTTTGTTTCTTCATTGTATATTTTGACAGAGGACTAATGAAAGGCAGGGGATCTGTTTCATGAGGTTCATGTGGTTGTGAGTGTAAAAAATGTGTCTCTTATGTTTCATATGTATTTCTTTATGTTTCACAGTTCATTTCATATTCATTTCCAGTGAAGTTTTCTAAGTTAGATAAGGTAGAATTCATTTTTATTGCTCTGCCTGTGGGAAAATTTCATGTTCAATGTTCTTTCTTCTGTTGAAAAGGATTCATGTACTTATGCCCTTTTCACCCTCTTAATCAATCTCTCCATTCCATGTTATTTCAAACTAAATTGCTATAATTTCCCCCTGTCTTTCCTCACGAAGTAATCTGTGCCTTTGTATTAAATTCTCTATTCATTGCTGTTCGTTGGTCCCATACCATCCTAGAAAATCAGTCATTCATAAAAAATTACTTCTTGTATCCATATTTACTTACTAGCCTAAGATCAATATTTCAATGTAAGTCATCTCAGATTGTTTCATTTATCTATTCATTGAGTGTGACACAGAGAGAGCCCTCTCCTATTTTGGTAGGGCTAGCTACCACACTGAGCGTGGTTTGTGGTTACCTTGAATTTTTCCTTCCTTCAGCCTAAGGTAGATTTAGGTGCTAACATGGTCCATCTTGGGCAAGGGGTAATTATCTTTCAATAAAACCTTGTTGAAATTGCTTAAGTCAACACACAACCTGATTTCCCTTGTTTTCTTCCTAGTGGGTACTAAACTGGACACCCATTCTAAAAATCTAATAGGAGCAATTATTCTTGCCTCATACATTCGTTTGATTTATTTTTTCAATTAGGGGAAGAAGTACAGGGTTAATTCTTCTTAGTTTCTATTTGAATGGCTTCTAATTTTCTTTAAGGGGTATAGTATGTTGAATTACAGAAGTATCATAAGATTTGAGATCTTCATAGCTCTAGGAAAAAACATCCTAGAATTTTTTGAACACTTCAACATATTTAAGTTTTTGGTTAGGGGGCAAAGTTTTGGACAATTTTATCACTTTAGGGTTTTCCTCAGTTCCTATATTACAGTCCTCAATATATTCTTTTAGAGGCTGCATTTTGGGTTTCCTTGGGATATCATTAGAATCAAAGAAATCTTCTAGGGGAGTTAAACCTTTGGGTAAACAATTATCTTTCAAATCAGTAACTTTAGCTTCTCCTTCTACCATTTCATCAATATCTATCTCTTTAAGATCCTACATTTCTTTTTTGGTAAAGTTTGTGGGATGCAGACTTTGAATTACACGTTCTACCGAAATGTTTGTTTGTAATTTTTCTTTGTGATCAAACTCATTAACAGTGTCAAGGTCTATATTAGTGCTGGAAAATTCTTCCTCTAAAGCTAAAAAATTGTTGATCTGGATATCATTTTCAAATAGCTGCCAATTTTTTACATTATCAGGTATGGCTGGTCTATGTCTGATCTCAGCTATGAATTGATAATCAGGTTCAAATAGTAATTTACAAGTGCTGGCAAATGTTGCTAAGCTGTGAGCATGCAAATTATGTTTCCTTGGAATTTTGGCAGGCTGTGTTTCAAGAAATGTGTTGAGGATATCAATGGTTGTTCCTCTATAAGCTCTCTGTCTTGGACCAATCAGAGTCTCCCAAAACTAATATTTTGTTTTCCCCTAGACTTTTGAGCAATTTAAGTCTTCATAGTAGGGCTTCGTATTCAACCATATTATTGGTGCATCTAAATTTTAACCTGTAAGCATGACCTTCATCATGATCATTTTGCAGGTTGTGCACCCAAATTCCAACTCCTGATCCTAATTTGTAAACTGAACCATCAAATTCTAAATACCAGAGGGTTTCATGTTCATAGTCAGTGTTAGGAGTATGAGCAATCTGCTTTATGGGAAAATATATCTCTTTAGTTTCAACTAGTTTCTCTTGATTGTCTGATATATGGTTATTTTCAGAAATTTCTTGAATGTGAGCACTGGAGTTTTTGCTTGAAATTTCTACTTGTTCAAGTGTTAAAACTTTGATATCAGCTGGGGGATTTGTTTCAGCACTAAAGGGAATGAAGGAGTCTAAATCAGAGTGTATGGAGTAGATAGGAAAATTCTGGGGTTTCTCTTGACTACTTACCACATACTTCATTAAAGTCTCTCTTTATGACTTCTTTGGTTGCCCAAATACTTAAATAGTTGCATAAGACATGTCCAACTGTAATGATCTTTGCAGTTTTGCTCCCTAAGACCTAGACAATAGCATGCCATATTTGGGAGGAATATCAACTACCACTACATCCATTAAAATTGTTTTAGCCGTGTATTGAACTAATGACACACATAAATCCTTGATCAGTCCTAGACACCTGACCTGGCTTGAACCAAAAGAGAATAAGTCTTTGTAGGGTCTAGTAATATCTAGTTCCAACTTCTCCATTACATATTTAGGCATTAAGTTGTGAAAAGCGCTAGAATCAAACATGGCATTATGGAGAATTTTATCATGTATATTCGGACTTACATTGAAAGGAGGAACCCCTCCATCTGCTGATTTTCCATTTACCTTCGGTCCAAAAACTAGTTCAGGTTGGTCGTCAAAGAGGTTAACTAAATATTTGTTCACAGAAACTTGGAGTGATCTGCTAATCTGCTCTCTGTAGACATCATGTTTAGCCAATTTTGACAATGGTATGGCTATCTTTAATTTTCTTATTTCTGCCTCAACATTGAAAGGTTTTTCCGTTTGGATTTCTGTATTTTGGACAGTGGGATTGTCTTTTACTGTTGTATTTTCTTCTCTTATCTTCTTTTCAAGAGTGGTATTATGAGCTGAGGTTCATTGCAAGTTTATTTCTGGAGGTTCTTCCACATTTCCTTTGGAAGGAGTGGAAGTGGAAGGATGACTATTGGGTACTTGATTATCTGATATATCTTCAATTATTGGGTTTTTCGTGTGAAAATCTATTCCAGTAAGGACTTGTGCTGGAGGTTTATTGATTTTAATTTTGTTTGGCTGCTTGGCATCTTTCTACTTACCTGTTTCAGGGACATCTATTCTCCTACTTCTTAAATTGTATTGCTTGTGAACCTCATAGATAGTTGTATCATATCCTTCCCTGAAGTCAAATGACTCACCTGACTGTGTTTGGAATTTTTCAAGGGTGTGAGCTTCTTGGTCTTCTTGTGTTAAGAAAACTTGTTGTTCATTATTGAGACCCATTAAGTTGATTTGAGTATCTTCAGGTGTTTGATCAGAGGTTGAGGTTTTAGCAAAATTTTCTTGGATTGGGGCCCTAATGCTTTGGTCAGGCTAGACTTTGCAATGTTAGGGTTCTGGTTTTTCCGGAGTTTGGATTTCTACCAGTGTTACTTGATTGACCATCCCAAGATGACTTTATTTCAATTGTTTCTACCCTATCTTCAAGTCTATCCATTCCTTTAATGATAACGTCTAATTTCTATTCAAAAGAAGAGGATTCTAGTTTAAGAGATATCCTCCTTTCAGCTCTAGCTCGTGCTCGTTTGGAGATTAGGTTAGCCTCAACGCTGACAGTTATACTATGCATTTCTTCCAGGTCTCTAGGAGCTCTTTCCCTAAGTTGATATGCCATATCAGAATCAAAAGCATCAGGGAATTTAATTAGGGCCAAGTCGGGAGGAGGTCTAAGGTTTTGAGGAGTGGCATTGTCGACATTATTGAATCTTGTACAGTAATCCTGGACAGTTTCTTGGGGACCTCATTTCAGGCCTTCATATTATGATAAAATGTGGAGAGGATATTTCTTTTTCTCCATCTGTTTAAGAAGGTCTGATAAAGAGCTTGTGGGTCATTAATACTGTTTACAGGGAGTGCTCTAAACCATGTTCTAACATCTCCAGTCAAACATTGAAAAAAAATTATCATTCTAACATCATCATCATCAACCTCATATATTTCGAAATAATATGCCATTTTATTAGTATGATGTTGAGTTGTGTATCAATCTGTACCATCAAAAGGAGTGATTTTTCTTTAATATTCTTGGGGCATAACCCCTAGATTGGCTGGTAAGTTCAGAGGAGTATATCTATTTGCCATGTTAACATGGATATGTGGGACAACTGGTGCAGTAGGCACAAGAACAGGGATATGAATAGTGGATGGAAGAGTGGAAGTGGTGACTTGAGGTTGGGAAGTGTGAGGTGTTGATGGTGAACTTGGAGAAGAGGTAGTAATCAAAGAAAAATTCGGTGTTTTTACATAGGTAAGCTCAGTTTGGATGGAAATCTCCAAATGTCTGTCGAAATGTGGAATAACAACTTCAAGCTACAAATTTTCAAGGAATGTTGGATCTTGAACTCTGTGTGTTAATCCAGATTCAAAGAAGGTTTCAAATGAGGAGTTGTCAAGATGGTTAGCAGAAGGTTCGTCCTCAAGGTAAGCTAGCCTTATAGGACATGATTTAGATCTGGATAAAGGCCGAGTAATAATAGAACCTTTTGGTTTCTCTTTTCTTCTAAGGATTTCAGGAATCAGATTAGGATTCTCAAACATCGGTAGTGGGTTTGGATTAGGATATGATCTGGTGTAGCGAATCCTTTCTGAAGCCAGGCTTCTAATTGTATTTTTGGTTTTTATGTAAACATGTTTAATCACTACAACTTTAATAGTTTCCTTAAGACACTTCAGATGTAGCAATTGTGAACTTTTCTTAAAGACATATAAGGAAGGGACTGATCAGGTATTTGAAACTAATTACCCAATCTATAAGCTAGACCAGAGATAGACTTGAAGTAGCATTCATTTACTTCTGTCATTACAAAGCAAAATCATTTCCAAGGTTACCTGGCTAACTTCAAGCTCTGTCTATAACTTATAAAGCAGATAGTTGTAACAAACAAATTATTCAGTTTCCCCAGCGTGGTCGCCAATGATGTTATCACTCAGGTTGTTCCCTAAGAAAGTTGTAAGATAGGGAATACAGCCGAGGTAACCATAGACCAATCTTTTAGACACAGATTCTAGCCAATCTACATCTAGAGCGGGCTCTCTCTTTATGATTTAACTTTGTTTTGAAAGATGTTAGGCTAGTTTTGGGCTTCAAGGGTTTTGTTTGATTGTTGGATGGTGAGATTCAGTAAAACAGAGGTATAAATCTGAGAAGTTTAGTCCATTGGGCTAATGGAGTCTGTGAAGGTGGATTGCTAGATATGGTTTCGTAACAGAGGATGGCACTACAGAGCAAGGTAATCAAACATGAAACAATTTTAAAGGCTAGAATCAGATGCAATGGACTCTAATGGACGAAGGGAGATTAAAAATCCTTCATCATATAGACAGAGGGAAAGTGAATGATTACTAATAAGAAGCAGTTAAGAATTCCTTAGCAAATAATCAGAATGATAGAATCAAGGGAAACAAGAGCAATTAAAAATTCATTGTTTCTACTTAATTCTGAATAAAACACAAAGAATAACAAAGGCTGAAAATAGAGTGCAGTTAAACAAATTCTGAGTTAATCTTTCTCTTTAGTATCCAGACCATGAAACATAGATGACAGACTAGAAAAGGAAACTGTAAAATAGGAGATATAAAGGTACTCATTGATCAATAGTTTGATTCAAGAATTCTGTAACAAGTCCTCTCCTATCAATTCCACATCCAATAAGTTCAACAACAGTTGATTCCAAAATCTCTTGTATTCCAAAATTTCAGTATTACAAAAAAGTCTAAGAATGGTTCGCGAACCCCAAATACTTCGTTAAGGGGGGTATTTATACAAAATATCTCAAAAAATATCTCAAAAAATATCTCAGAGAGATAATATCTAGTGATGATTCATTATTTTTTAAAAGAGGTAAAGACATATAGTCTTGAGAATAGAGAAGAAATAAATGATGTTGTGCTGGAAGCTCAGTCTTTGTTAGAGGTGCTAGAGGTAGGCTCTGTTAGTTGGCTTACATTTGTCTTTCGCTGATATTTTGCGTTGTCTGCTCCCTCTCGGTTGGATATCCAACTCTAATCTGATACACCTTTATCCAGATGACCCGCATTGGTTTTTGTGCTTTGCATTGTGGTAGATGACCCAACATCTTACTTTACCAAAGATACCAAAGATAACAAAGATAAGTTTATAAGATTCCTAACATATCTTGCCACCACTCTGGTTCTGGTAGTGTATGTATCTGCAGCTTTCTTAAAGTCCCATCAGTCTCTGTGTACCTAAAGAAATTGGGTTGAATGGTGAACAAATGTTTCACTTCATGCAAAATATAAAATAGATTTTCCAAGTTGTTGTAGAGGGTTTGGCTAGATGGAAGTGCCCTTTCTCCTGAAGTATTTGATGATGCATTAATTTGATCAGCATCATATTTATTCAACTTGTGCATGTACTATATATGTCTCATCAGGCGTTCATTACTTCCCAATGGACTTACAGACCTTTTTCAATCAAAACTGCAAACCTTTCTATGAAAGAATCAATCTCCACCTGCATCTGCTGACATCTCCTTTCCAAATTTTGCATCAGAGTTCTCATGGTCAGAACTTTCTTAATATGCAGAATGGTGCCTGTCCTATCTTTGATTTGTAGTGCCTCCAGTTCTTCACTGGTCTTGGTGTTCAAAAAATGTGTTAGCCTGTTAGATTGTTCAGGCACCTGCCCCAATAAAGTTCTTGTCTTTTGAATCTCAACTTTGGCCACTACTATCAAGTCAATCTGCTCATAAATGACTTGGATAGATCTCCAAATAGTACTCAGCGATTGGTTGATGTTGGCCCACAAAATGCCCTTGATTTCACCCAGAGGTTTATCCAACGAGAGATCCTTTTCCAAGGCTCTCACCTTGTTCGCTAATGATTTAACCTCTTCAGTTCTTTCTGCCACAATCATCTTGGATTTGTCATAACTTATTTCCAATTTTGCCAATTTCTCGTTGGACTCTTTTAATTCTGATACTTGGAGTTTTAATTCCTCCATGACTTTTATTAATTCTTCTGTGGTCATGGTATTGTTGTTGCCTTGTTCTGCTGTTGTCACTACTACTGATGTACCTGTAGTTGTTTCTGCTGTGGCCACTGGAACAGTGGGAGGCAGTGTTGTTACAACTGTGGAAGGGGCAGTTGGGACTACAGGAATTACTTCAGGTGGCTAGGAGGTTGACTCTACTTGCTTTTCTTTTAGCATTATTTCCAATGCCTACTCAGTGTCACTTAATCTTTCATTGAGCTTCATGATCAGCTCCATCATTTCTTCCTCTGACTTCTGCTGGACCACTTCTGTTGTTTGTGGATGCATGGTGGGAGGCAATTTCAGCTATTTTCTTAAGGCAACAATATCTTCCTCTTTCTTCTTCATCAGTGCCTTTATGTCTTTTGCATCTTTTGGATCATGTCCCATCTCAATAATAATCTCCTCCATAGATTTTATCCTATTGTCCTTAGCAAGAGAAGAGGCTTTCTCCAAATCTAGTTGCAGAGAGGTGTTCTCCAATGAGTTTATCAATCTATGAGCCAACATAGCTTTATCAGCTAGTGTGGAGTAGAACATTTCTCCAGTTTGTTTGTGCAACTCAATCTGGTCCATAGGATGAATGTCCATAGCCATGACATCTAGATTTGTCCTAATGTAGTCAGCTGCTAATTGCGGTTGCTGCACTTTGGGCTTGAAATAACTTATGATCATTTTTCCCTCCTTAATGTCATAGGCAAACATCAACCTTTGCTGGTTTGTGGGGGCCATCTTAAGATATTGATTATAAAGTTGAACTCTTAGTGTGTCATTTATAGCCTTGATCTCCGTGAATGTCCTTTTGATGTCAGAGGCATGTTTGCTTTGTAGCCTAGTAGATGAAACTTCCACACTATGTGGCCTCTCTAGCTTTTGCCGGTGTGAGCTAGTTGATGTGTCGACCACTAGGGAAGTCTGTTGGCTGACTACCCTTTCACCTCTTAGACTTTCCATTGTTTCTTCAAAGGTTTCCTCTTTGGAGTGAGGATTGAGTCTTTGCCTCTTTGTACCTGGCTATTCTACAGGTCCACTCATGGGTGTGGGGTCTTCCCTGTCTCTCTTTTTTCCTTTTTCCTCAATTAGAGGAGTCTGCATTGTAGGAACCTATACTACTTTGGTTTGTACTGGAGGCATTTTCTCTTGTTGATCTATCATTCCTTGCTGCTCTATGTCTGCTACTTCTTTACCCTTAGAGATCCCTGTACCTGGTGTGTTGGCTTCTTGTATAGGCTGCTGAGAAGTTCCAGCAGAGGATGCACCAACTCCTACATGTT
>APFE030723480.1:0-15313 GCA_000404065.3 Pinus taeda
TGGTTCACCCAGTTTGGGCTACGTCCACCTCGAACAGTCAGTCCTTCCTTTCTATTATCCAGCAAAATGAAGAGACACAACCTACAACAAAGCTGCTGTAATATCCTCTGTTTTCTCTCACAGTCTCACCTCTCTGTTTCTCGCTCACACACCGAATACACATCAATATCGCCGCCTCAAATACAATACTCTCATACAAAGAGAGGGGTTGCCTTCTAGGGAAAAAAACCCTAAACTAAACATAAGTTCTACTGTCAGATCATCCGCCTAATAAACGGCTCAGATTGACTAGAAATTACTATACTTTTACAAGGCAAATTTACATCTGTTTTTAGCTTTCGGGGGCGCTGCCCCCGAGGCCCCGCGGGGGACCGCTGGCCCCAGACACCCCCGCAGGGGGGAAAAGTGCCCCCCGCACCCCCCCGCGTGGAGGGGTGTACAAAACTTCCTGGGGTATACATCCCGCTGAAACAAAGACCTCTAAACAATCATGCTCCACACACAACACTCACATGCTTAAAGATTCCCATCTATTCCTTAAGCATAAATAAACATTTTTTTTAAGGTCATAGATCTCCTGTTCATGACAGGATAAGAAAAAAATGAATGAAAGGATGTTTCATAACACAACATGGAAGCAGCTTTGGGAGGTTGAATGTCTCTAAGCATCTTGTGATAAACACTGAAAATTTTCCTATTGAACATAGAGACAGATTGACCCCTCTATTTCTCTATGCCACAAAACTCTAAAAAATGTTGATAGTTGGATTTCCTCTCACCCCACAATTTCAGAAAAATATCACCTAATTCCTCCCATGAACCAACTAATTCAAGCTCTATATGTTTGAAACACTCTTTAGAATCCCCTTATAGTTATTGAGAAAAAATTCTCAAGTAAAAATTGTCATGCTCAAGTTCAAAAATATCTATAAAATTTTGGAATGCTTGAATGTGTTTGTTAGCTACAAAGTTGTGAGGTTCTGCATCAAACTTTGGAATGTATTTATAATGTTTCAAAGGAAAATCATGAAAGATATTTGGAAATATTAAGGGTCTATATCTCTCTTCTATATTAGAAGGTATAACATCAGATAAAGGGGCATAATATTAGTCTTCATCACACGAGGCTCACAACACTGATTATGGACATCATATAGCTGGAATGAAAAAAATTAGTCAAGATTAGAAATACAAGAATAAGATATATCTACAAATTTTAAAGAAGGATATACAAGTGTAGATATATGGTCTTCATTCAAATACAAGCCATGGAAAATTCTTTTGATATGCTCAGGAAAGGACAAGAAGTAGTTGACAAAAAATAATATTGCATCTTGGATAAAACTCAAGCTTTGATACCTGGTTTTCCCATATTGTCCTTTCATGTCTCTTTCAATAAGGGTCATCCTCTAGTGGGGTCCTTGAAGTTGATTTTGAAGCTTGATTGGATTCACCAGGTGAATGATGCAAAACTTGCGTATGTCTAAAAATTGTTCACCATCAGTAATCAAATCTAGATCTTTGTCGTACTATTCAAGGATGATATCACCTTTCCTCCCTAACAATAGCACCAAAATCTTATCACTTAAGGGAAACTCGACTGTAAGAAAACCTCCAAGGTAACCTCAAACCTCTTTGAAGTTGAAAGTTGGCCCTTCAACCTGGAGAGTGATCTCTCCCTAAAACTCAACTATTCTAGGTCATTGTAGTAGTAGGTTTTGTAGCTTAATATTTATGGCTAGATTTAGTTCATATGGACAAAATTTCATTGGGTTGTTTACAAAACAAACTATTCGACATGGAATCAATTTTTAACAAATAATACTACAAACCTAATGAGGAAGATACAAAAAACATAATAGAATCAAATCCCTTGACAAATTCAGAGTTTGGAAGGAAAGAACTAAATTGAGACATGAATAAATCTAGATCTCATACACTGAAATTTCCAGACATGAAGAAAAGATTTTGTAAACAAAGAAAAAAATAGCAAGGAATTACAACACATCAATTTTATGCAAATTCTCATCAAGCAGTAATATATTTAAGATCCTCTCAAATACACCATAATGCTCATGTTTTTACAATAAAATCCAATCATTTTTCATTTTTCAGAAACTGCCTTTATAGGAAGGACTGCAAACTAAAACAAGTTTCTAGCAAAACTTAATTACAAAATCTAAATATAATGGCATACTTTGTAAAATACATGCATATAGAAAAATTTGTAATAATATTTTCATCTAAATATCATGTCGTTGTTGGAGTCATGGTTGGAGATAATAATTAGCAAGTCGAATTTAGTGAGGTGGCATCCAAGTCAACAACTGTCCATCAGCCTTTTCCTCATGAAATCCTGAAGAATAGTATCTAGTCATCCCTTCAAAAATAAAAAATTGTGATAACTATTAGAAAACTAAGAGGTGTTTCTAAATGGGTTCGTTGTGGAAAAAAATATCTTTTGATTTCATAAAATTCATTCTCATTTGTTTGGAAAGAGAGCCAAAAATTACTATGTTGTACAAGAAAAACAAAGTTTTAACTGGCGATTTTGCTAAGAGACTGACTGTCAACATTTCCTTTCTACCTATTTTTAAAATTTGATAATAATTGGAATGTCAACATTTCTCTTGTCAAGCGTTACCAATTTAACAACAAAGTTACCAAACTTACAAATGAAAAGACAAATTTACAAAATATAATGAGTTTAATGGTGGGTAAGGGAAATCATTCTCATTTGGAAAAATAATTACGATTTGGAGAAAATACATTTTAACCCATGATTATTCAATGAAACATAAACCAATGGTAGTGGGTAAATTTATGATTTAACCTCCCACTTACCCATGGCATGCTTGCAGAGATCATCAATGATGCTGATGTGGTGACTGTAATTCCATATTTTAAAGTTGAAAATTGTTTTTGGCACTGATAGTTGACCTGTCAAATTTATCGAAAATGTTGGTAAGCCCGTGGTTAGTAAATTTGTTCAAAAAATATAACCAAAACAGTTAAGATACTAATATCCCCACTATCGATGATTTCCCTTTTTATTACAACTAAAATATTGACACTAAAATTGTTAGCATTTTCTAAATTTTTTTAAAAACAGAGTTAATGTGATAATATCCTACAGAAGAAAATTGCTACCAAGGGTCATGATAAAAATCCATAAACACAAAGCCATAAAAATATTCCATGTTGCAAAGGAATAACCGAATTTAATTATTGGAGCCCCAGAGAAAAAGAAAGGACAACATATGTTAAAATGGGTCCCATGGTTCTTTAATGATAATTTTCTTACCTAGATAATAGAAATAGATTAGTTCCTTTATTTCAATTCTTATTGTCTTGCATAACAACTATTTTTCCTGAAAAAATATGACAAACCATTTAATTGGGTATTGTATATCCATGGTGAAATTATATTGGCAGGTTAGGGAATACTAGTGTCATAGGGTAGATAATTTAATAGGCTTGAACCTTTTGTAGATGATTGAGGTGAAACACAATTTCATTGAATGGTATGTATTTTAAAGAGTAACATAGAGTTGTATTCAGTTTGAATGCATTTATGTAATTCCATTCATCAATGTGAAAAAAGATGAAGATTTCATCAACTTTATTAATATAATTACAATTATTTCAAGTTAAAAAATATTGAGATGTATACTTCTCATCCTATACTGCTCATATTAAAAAAATTGTGCTTCTAAGATACTTAAATGTTTATTTCTCATATGATTATTTCTGGATTTTAGTCACTAGAGATGGAATTTAAGAAAATGGGAATTAATATTTGGAACACTTCTTATAGAGTGTTCATTTCAGACCATACATTGGTAACTCCGCAATGTGACTTGTGTTATTCCATTAACCAAATAATAAATATATACATCAACGGAGAGACTCCTAGGATCCCAATTCTAAGGTCCCTTGGTTTTATCTAATTCATAGTTAAAATATTAAACTTTTTATAATATTTACAATAATCCCAATCCTTTCGGATCACATGTCAGTATGCCCCCCTTAATTGAAAGGGATGTTGGTGAGTACAAGCATCATTCTGATTCTTTAAAACTTTTCTCTTCCAAGCACTTTCTCGAAGATGTCTGTAATCTTCTCATTTGTGGAAAAATACAGTAGCTAGATAGTCTTAGCCTCAAAATGATGTCGAATCAAATGATATCTTTTATCTATGTGCTTGGTTCAATCATGGAAATTAGGGTTCTTGTCCATCTTTATTGCATGAGATTTTTCAATCAAAAGAGGAATTGAATGCACTTGTTTCTCCTGCAAATCTTCCATAATTTTCTTGAGCCACACGATTTCCTTCGTTTCTTGAGATACAACCACATATTCTTCCTCAATTATGGAATCTGTTGGAATTAACTATTTGCATGACCCCCAAGAGACAACTCCTAATCCAAGACTCATAACATATCCTAAATTATATACTCCATTCTCTTTATTTCCAGTAACATGTGAATCAAAGTATCCAATCATGTTGACTTCATCCACCTATGTATACTTGAGTCCAAAGTCTTGAGTTCCCTTCAAGCAATATATATATATATATATATAGTATATATATTTATATATATTATATATATATATATATATATATATATATAATATATATATTATATATATATATATATATATAGATAGATATATAGCAGACGAATGACACTCACAAGGCTTTTCATAAGCCTGGAGAGGATGCCAACAACAAATGCAATGTTTGGAATGGTAGTAATCAGGTAGCTGAGACTTCCTATGAGTTGTATGTACTTTATTACATCCTCAAATTCATTTCCTTCCGTGGTTGTGAGCTTTAAATGATGTTCCATTTGACTAGTCAAAGGATTACACTTAGCCATGCCAAACTTGTTCAAAATATTTCCAATGTACTTATTCTGAGAGAGGAATATAAACTTCAGATGTTAGGTTACTTCAATGCCAATATAGTAGTGAACATATCCCAAATCTATCATTTCAAAACCTTTCCATGGTTCTTTCTTTATGGATGCAATTTAATTGTCAGTGTTCCCTATCAGCAAAAGATCATCTACGTACACCACAAGGTATACAATTGTTTTTCCAACCTTCTTAACAAACAAATTTGCATCATCAAGATCATAGTGTCTGAAATTGATTTCAGAGGGTGCTCAATCAATTTCTCATACCAAGTTCTTGATGCTTATTTGATTCCATACAAGGATTTGAAAAGCTTTCATACTTTTGGTTCCTAACCCTTTACAAAAAAATCCTTCTAGTTGGGACATAAGAAAATTCTCTTTCATATCTCCATTCAAGAAGGAATTTTTTCCATCCATTTGACTGACTTTCCAACTATTATGAGCTTCCAAGGCAAGGATCTTTTGGATGGTAGCCTATTTTTCTATGGGGGAAAGTATCCTCATAAGTGGCCCCTTCCTTATATGCAAAATATTTTTCCATGGGACTAGATTTTCCTTTTCAAGTGAGCCATATGATTTATACTTGTTCTTGAAGACCCACTTGCAGCCCGTTGTTTTGCTTCCCAATGGAGGATTAACCAACTTCCAAGTGTCATTCTTTATCAAAGAATCATATTATTTGTGCATTGCTTCTTTCTATTCATCTCGGAAGTGGATTATTTGAAAGAATTTGGATCAAAATCTGTAGAAAAATTTAATTCACAATCATAAGAAACATCCATATCAACAAGTGAATCAGAATCTTCTACATCACCTCCATTATATCTAGCAGAGGGTATTGTCCCTAGATTTCCAACCCCATTAGGACCAACAATTTCAAGAATCTTTGTGACCTGTTTTGGAGGACCATTTTGATATTTCCAAGGTTGCTTAGTTGACTGAGATGGGATTGAATCAAGATTTAGCCTCCCAATTCTCTCAATCACATCACTGAAAGTTCCTTCTTGATCAATGACTGGAGCTTCATGAGGGGGAGAGAGAGCTTCAAAAGGAGATTCCATAGATTTATCTAGTATAGGAATCCCCCCTTCAAGATGTGGAATCTCATTATCAAACTCTTGAAAAAATTTTGCATGCCTGAATCTGTCCAAGAAATTAAGCTTCCACTCAACAAAATTGTCAATCTTGGAAGATTCAAGAAAATATCACATCTCTAGATATTACAAACTTCTTACTTACTTCATCATAAAGGTCGTATGCTTTGGAGGTATTTGATTACCCCCAAGAAGATACATTTCTAACTCCTTGCAACAAATTTGTTTCTTTGTTCCTTAGGTATCAAGGCATAACAGGAGGAAGTAAAAACCTTGAGATGCCTCACCAAAGGAATGTGGCCATATGACATTTCATAGGGAGTATTGTTTTTGTTAGCATGATATAGAAACATATTATGAATATAAACAAAACATAGAACTACATCAGCCTAAAATCTCAGATAACATTCTTGAAAAACATCATTGGATGTTTGTTTAGAGAATTTTCAGCAAAATCACATATTTAATCATTTATCGACGTGTTTTGAACCAACTAGTGTGGTTCAACGTCAAGACAAGTTGAAGATACAGATCCAGTTCAGCGTGTTAAATAGTCTAAGCAGAGACTCAAACGGCTAAAAAGTCTAACGACTACTTTTCCACATCAAGGTCCTGATGTGGAAAAGTAGCCGTTAGACTTTTTAGCCATTTGAGTCTCTGCTTAGACTATTTAACACGTTGAACTGGATCTGTATCTTCAACTTGTCCTGACAATGAACCACACTAGTTGCTTCGAAACGCGTCGACAAATTATTAAATATGTGATTTTGCCGAAAATTCTCTAAACAAATGTTATGGATCACAGAAGTCTAAATTCATTAATCATTGGATGTACCGTATTTAAGATTGTCTGATTCAATCTTTCAGCTACACCATTCTATTGGGGATTATAAGGCATGGTTGTTTGATGTTTGATCCCACATTGGTGAAGATAGTTTTCAAATTCATTTAAAGTATATTCTTTTTCATTATTAGTATGAATAGAACCAATATGAGACTGTGCATCATTTTCTATCCATGCATGAGAGTTCTTGAAATTTCAAAAGCTTTAAATTTATTATTCAATAACTATACCCAACACATTTTTGTATAGTCATCAATAACTGTCATCATGTATTTATTACCATTTGGAGAATAAAGAAATATTGGGCCAAACAAATTATAATGAATTAGTTCAATATTTATATGTTCTTTAGAATTAGAATCATGAAAAGACTATTTGTTGTGCTTTCCTAAGATACAAGCATCACATTGCTTCAGTTTCCTAGGAATTGTTGGCAAACCAATAACACCACTTTTATTTAACAAATGAATGTTTTCATAGTTCAAATTCCCAAATATAGCACACCATAAAAAAATGAATGGAAGTGTACCTTGATCACATTGAGAACTATATGAAAATTTGTGTGTACAAGCATAGGTTTTGTTCAGAAGTCTTTCTTCTTCTATCTTTTTCATAAGAAGTGAGTTATTTGATGCTTTTTTAACCTCAAAATTTCCATCAAATATGTGAATGGAATGTCCTTGCTAGAAGATATCAACCAAAGAATGTAAGTTTCTCCTCAACTTTGATAAGTAGAGTATTAAAAGTGTAACAAGGAAGGGATTCTTTTGAGTTTTGCCTTATTCAAAGAAGGAAATTCAAATTCAGTCTCATAGAAATTAAATTTAGTTTTTTGTGAACAATGTGATGTGGCCTATCACTAGATTATTTATTAGTTAATTCGAGTTATATGGCTTTTAGTGAGTTGTGTACTAGTTGATTGAAAAAATTTAGCAATCTGATTGAGTTAACTATCTTGTTTGTCAGTTAATTGATCTCTAGTTATAAAATAGAAATAATTATGAGTTTAGTTAGGTAGTTGATTTTTTTTTTTTAACTCAACTTATTGTTAGTTAATTAGTTCTAGTAGCTAAAATTAGCTCCAGTAGTCAATGCAATTAGAATTTCCTACTAAGATTAGATGAATGAACAATTATAATTCATTATTGTACAACATGTTTTTTGTACAAGCTTTAGAATTAAGTAATCTTATTTCTCTTGGGAATTATGCAAGAAAATAGAAAAAAATCCTATTTTTTAGGGGTTGAATTGTGCTATGAAATAGGAGCTTCGTCTAAGGTTTATTTGGCTAAGCGTTGGAAAATTATTAAGAGGAATTGATCAGTATTGTAGGGGCTTCAATCTTAAAGAATATACTTTGTAATAGATTAGATTTCTTAGTTGATAATACAAGAATGAGGGTTTTTCCCAGTTGGGTTCCCCAAATAAATTTCTATGTGTGATTGATCTATGTGTGATTAGATTAGTTTTCTCTCATTAGAAGTTGCAAGGTTTCAGGGATTTTCTACATGGTATAAAATTTGAAAACAAGGTAGATACCTTATTCCTTGATTAGATTCAAAGCGAGTTGAAAAACAGACTAGTTGGTGCGAGAATTATACAAGTGTAGGAAAAATGTCAATCTATGATTTGAGGATAGATTATGCCCTAGAAGGAACTTTCAATTTCTATGCATGGAAGGATAGGATGGAGTTTTTTATAGATGATAATTGGGTTTTAGAATACATCAAGACTAATATTTCTAAACCTCTTGCATCACATGCACAATAGTTGACTCAATGGAAGAAGGACATTTCCAAATCTAGGAGGATGATCCTAAAAGGAGTTAGGGACCATATTATTCCAAATTTTCATGGTAAGAAAACTCGATTCAAAATGTGGAAGGCCCTTAATAATATGTTCAAAAGAGTAGCGATTCCATAAAACTAGCTTTGGAGGACAAATTGAGAAACATTCAAATGGGTAAGAATGAGCCCATTGTTACCTATCTATCTAGGTTTTCTCAAGTCATAGATGAACTTGGAGATGCTAGAGAGACAATGCCACCAACAAATATTATGAGCCTTTCTCTTCTTTGGGGTCCAAAATCATGGCATATTTTCCATGATGTTGTGAATGGCATAAATAAGCTCCCTAATTGGGAGAGACTGTGGTTAGATCTCGTGCAGGAAGAGATAAGGAGGAACACAAGGGACGAAGTCTCAACTAGAGTTGATGAAGAGGAGAACTTTGCTTTAGCTAGCAAAGGGAACAAAGCCAAAGGAAAGAAGGCCCAAAAAGAAGCCTAAATCTAATCATAATGGAGAAAATAAAAAGAAGCATCTCAGCACTAGATCAAGTGTTTTCATTGACATGAATTTGGGAACTATTCTACAAAATTCCCAAATAAGAAATCCAACAAGCATGTTGTAAAAATAACAGGAAGAGAAGCTCTCTCCTCTCAATTCAAATTTGGTTTCTCTCTAATATCTTGCATGGAAAGCTCAATTCGAGGTAGCATGTGGTATATTGACTTAGGGGCTTCATTCCACATGACAGGGAATAAAGAGTTCCTCAAAAGCTTGAAGCGAAAATACATGAAATTACATATCGAGCTTCGATATTATGTAATATACATGACCAAAGGAGTTGATGAAGTAAAATTTAATAGGGAGTTTGGTTCCTTCATCTCAAGAATGTGATGTATGTCCCAATATTTAAGAAAAAACTTTTCTCAGTAATAGTCCTTGAAGACAAAGGGTATGATGTAGTATTCAACAAGGGGGAGGCCTACCTAAAACATTTTTCTTTGGGTTAGGTCAAGAAGATTGGTGTCAAGATCAAAAACCTTTATAAGTTGGAGGTGGATGCATGTGCTACCTTAAGCAACAAGGCACAATTTTTTTAGGTGAAGTTGTTAGAGATATTTTTCATAGGTGCATGGGAGATATACATCATGGAGCTTTGAAGATACTTGAGTAGATAACCACTAGGCTACTTCAGAGCAACCTTGAGCAACATGATGTGTGCAAGGGATTTGCTCTTGGAAAATATGCCAAATATTCCTTTCAGGCTAATATAGAAGAACCAGAGTTATTCTACAGAGAGATCATATAAATGTTTGTGGCCCCTTCTCCATTGTTTTACTTGGTAAGAACAAGTATTATGTGATATTCATTAACGATTTTCCCTATAAGTGTTCTATTTATTTTATGAAGAAGAAAGATGAGGTATATTACAAGTTAATGGAATTTATGGCCTTAGTTTAAAATGAGACAGGAAACAAAACCAATTCCCTGATGAGTGATAATGTAGGAGAGTATATCTAAAATGCCTTCAAATATTTATGTGTGAGAGAGGTCATTAGGAGGGATTTGATTGCACCCCCATAATCCTCAGCAGAATGGGGTTACAGAGAGAAAGAATAGGATTATTAGTGTGGCTTCTATAGGCATGTTTAAATGATCAGGGGTTTCCCTTATCATTGTGGGAAGATGCATGCAACATAGTTGTGTACTTGTAGAATAGGATTCCTCACAAAGTTCTTGGGATGATTACACCTGAGGAGGCTTCCACTAGGAAGAAGCCATATATCTCCCACTGTTGCATTTTTGGATCCATGGTGTATTCTCCTGTGTCCAAATATGACATGAGGAAGTTAGATCCTATTGTAAAGAAAGGGTTTGTTTTGGGCTATATTAAGACAACACATATTTACAAGGTGTATACTCCCTCTCTCAAAAATATTATTCTGAGAAGGGATGTGAGATTTCATGAGGAGAAATCCATGAGTTCTCTAGAGTGAGAGTTGATCATATCACGATATGAGGAGATTCTTTCTTACAAGAGAGAGCCTTAGTTATATTCATAGAGTCAATTATTGCCTAAGGCTAAGAGATCATTCAAGGTGGATGACGTGGAGTAGCCACATGATGAGGATAATAAAGTAGGCCAAGTGGAGGCACCCACTCAAATGATAACTCCGAGATAAGGGAGGAATATGACTAGTTTATTTTATACATTGGTGTAGGAAGCTCAGTAGTAGGTTTGAATTCTTAGTTCCTCACACAGACAACGTAGATCACCAGATAGATACACATGATACATGGATCGCATGGTAGAGTTGATAGATTTTGATTCATATCTTTTGAAAAGGTTGCTTCCCAGCAAGTATGGGTGGATGCCATGGTGGAGGAGTGTGACCCTATCATGAATAATGATGTTTGGATCATTGTGCCTAGAGCTAAGGGAAAATCATTCATTGGATCTAGGAGGTTGTATAAGTTGAAACATGTAGAAGATGGTAGTGTTGAGAAGTACAACACCATTTTTTTGCCCAAGGTTTTCTCACATATTGATGGGATTTATTACGAGGATACATTTTCCTGAGTTGAAATGTACTCATCTATTAGGACCATACATTCTTTGGTAGCACAGATGGGGTGGAAGATCCATGACCAGATGCATTTAAAGAAAACTTTCCTCCATGGAGTGGTTGAGGAAGCGATCTTCATTCAGAAGCCAAAGAGATTCAAGACATTCAGTAGAGACACACATGTGTGTACACTAAAGAGATCTCTCTATGGGATCAAGAAGGTACGCCATGCCTGGTACACTCGCATTGATACTTATCTCATAGGATTGGGCTTCACTAAGAGTGAGGAGAATTCCAATTTATACTACAATATTGTAGATGGTGGTTTACTCATCTTAGTTAGCTAAGCAGATGATTTGAATCTAACATGGGATAACAATTTGATCCAGGATTGGAAGGAGTACCTTGCAAGAGAGTTTGAGATGAAGGATATGGGGTTGATGCACTATTTATTTGGTTTGGAGGTTTGGAAGGGTGATGGAGAGATGTTTGTCAGACAAGGGAGGTACACCTATGAGATCCCTTAAATATTACACATGCAGGATTGCAAACCCATGGAAACTCCTCTAGGTATTAACTAGAGGAAGTATGATTCCTCTACATGATATGTAGCAGATGGTACCAACTATATGTAGATATTTGGGTCCTTGATGTACATGGTGAACATATGGACATATATTTTTTTTAATGTGAACTAGTTTTGTCAGTTTATGGTGGATCCTTCCAATATCCACTGGAAAGAAACAAAAATGTTTTGAGATACCTGAGAGGAACAATATATTTTGGGTTTTGGTATAGATAGAATGATGGAGTGAGGATTCAAGGCTTCACAGATGTAGATTGGGCATGGCGTCTCACATATACAAAGAGAACATTGGGAGTAGTCTTCAGTATTAGGTCATTTGTAGTTTCTTGGTACATCAGGAAGTAGAGATCAATTACAGTCAGTTCTACAGAGGCAAAGTATATGGCTACTAATTAGGTATCATGTGAGGCTATTTACATGAGGAACATCCTGGTAGGGATCTTTAGGCATAAGATGGATCCTACATTGATCCACTATGATAATCAAAGCTACATAAAACTCTCTAAGAATCAAGTGTTTCATGATAGATCTAAGCATATAGACATCAGGTACCACCATCTCAAATAACGTGTGCATAGGGGGGTTGTTATGCTACAATACTTTCCTACAAAGGAGCAAGATCCAGATGTCTTGACCAAGACCCTATCAAGGGGAATGTTTGAGTTCCATAGAGGAAGGATTGGGGTTGTCCATAATCCCTTCCTTGCTAAGGTGGAGTGTTACAATTGTAGCAAGGTAGGGCTTATTTTGACTTGTGCTTTAGTCAAATAAGAGAATTCGAAATTAGCCTCATATAAATTGTAGTTACCTATTAGATAACAGTGTGATGTGGCTTATCACTAGTTTATTTATTAGTTAATTCAAGTTAGATGTATTTTAGTGAGTTGTGTACCAGTTTATTACTAAAATTTAGCAATATAATTGAGAAAATATAGTTTCTGCCAGCTAACAAATATCTAGTTCTAAAATACATATAGTTGTGAGTTTATAAGGGTAGTTTACTTTCTGTTAACTCAATTTACTCTCAGCTAACTAGTTCTAGCTGCTAAAATTAGCTCTAGTGGGTCATGCAATTCACATTAACTATTGAGATCGGATGAAGGAAAAATTGTAAGTCATTATTTTACAATAGGTTTTATGTACATATGTGAGAATTGAGCAAGCCTATTTCTCTTGGGAATTGTGCAAGGAAATAGGAGAAATTCCTATTTTTAGGGGTTGAATTATGTTAAAAAATAAGAGCTTCCTAGAAAGTTTCTTTGGCTAAGTGTTCGATAGTTCTTGGGAGCCATTGATCAATTTTACAAGGGCTTTAGGCTTGAAGAAAATAATTTGTAATAGATTAGATTACTCAATTGATAAGACAAGCAAAACGGGTTTTTCCCAGTTGGGTTCCCCAGATAAATTTTTATGTATCATTGATCTATATGTGATTGTGTCTCTATTCATTGTTTTCTTTCCACATATTTTTTGGTACAGAAATATTGTGTCTTTTTCATATGAGTTTTCTCTCATTATCATTTTCAAGGTTTCTAGTATTTCTACATGGATAACGTCATGTATAATAAAGTATGGAAGACTAGGTAGTTTGATCTTGAAGGTGCCAAGCCCTAATGGTTTGAGTTTTGACTTATCTGCAAAGTAGACTACTCCATCAACATTGTCAGTGAATTCTTCAAAGAAATATCTTCTAAAATTCATGTGGTAAGTTTCTCTCGAATTAAGCAAGCAAGAATATTTCCATGAAGAAAGTGAAGCACTAAATAACTCTTCAATTAATCCAATGTTGCAATATGACACAACATAATGAGCGAATTTGGTTTCCATTTATACGATGATTTTCATTTCTCTTCTTTCCTTTCTTTTCTAATGACTTCCTATGAGATATTATGTGTAGAAGCATCATGTCCATTTCTATTACATTGTATGCAATGAATATCAGGTCTTTCTCCTTGGAAATGTCTACCCCTTGCCTCTATTATTCTTCCCTCCTTGTCCTCTTTAGCTACCTCTTCCTCTAGAAAAATATTATGCCTAATTCTTCTATTTTAGTGCAAGGCACATCGATGTTTTAAGATATTGAGGATTTTTCTTCTTCTTCCTAGATCCTACTCTCTTCTAACAAACTTCTCCATGAGAGATTCAAAGGAAATATCCTTAAGTTTCCCACTAGCTTGTAGTGACTCAAGATAATGGGAATATTCAGGATACGATTCCTTCACAAAATTAGTGAGAGGAGCGTCCAATTTAACACCAATTTATTTTATATCATTCATTATGGCTCTTATCTCAAAGGCTAAGGCAAGAGGATCACCATCCTTCAATTCTAAATTAAATAGTTTGATCATCCATTGAACAACTTCAATCTGAGAGTATCATTCATTTAAATCCTTCAACTTATTTAAGGCTTCAAAAGCATTTATGAATGGTACAATATAAAGACCCACCTCTTCATTGACTAATTCTATAATTAAGGCATAGGCCTTCATGTTCTTGTTCTCCCATATGGAAACCTCCTTGATAGAACTAGGTTTCTTGGGAGGATTTCCTCCTTCTCCTTCACAAACTCCTTTCCAAAAATCATCAAAAATAATCATGTGCTTTATCTTCCTAGACCACTCATGGTAGTTATCTTTGTTAGTGAGAACTGCTCCCACTATGGAGATGAGTGAATGCATCATCAAAAAACTATCTACTTTGAATTTCCAAAATAATTGCAACCTTACTTCTTCCCTCCTTGATTAGGTAAGAAACTAACTTAAAAATATTCAATACCAACTTCACTCTTCAATATACTATATCAATACTTTAATTTGAACATATATTCTATGCATATAACCCACCACTCATCAACTATAATATATATCATGGAAATGAACTTCATAAGGATAACTGAACGTACATATGCCCATCATAACGTACAAATTATGGATCCAACATATAAATATTTCCAAAGTGTATAATACATGGCAATCAAAATTTTCTCAATTTATATGAAATTTACCCATTGAGTTTTATGGAGGGAATCAAGCATGGTCTTCAACATTGTCTTTTTAAAAAAGTGTTCAACGCACATCATAAACGAGCTATAGTGTAGGTGTATACATACCATTCAAGCAATCAATGATTCAATTTGATACCATGATCCAAATAGTGTATTACATATATCACATGACTTCTTTATAATAGCCCAAATGCAAGAGAATGCACCATTATATGTTCATAGAACCAACCATTTCTAGGGGTAATACACCATTAAAACAATCAATGCATCATATAAAAAAAATGTCACAAAAAACAAATTTAACGACACTTACATACCATGGCCACTGTATAAAAAAGAATGCAGAGACCATATGGATTTTAGTGGTTCACACAACAATATTTCACCATACATTGCTCTCTTCAATACATATGAACTAGAGCAGGAGTTTCAACCAACATTCGTTCAATAAAATAAAATGACCTTCACTCCACAACTATGTAGAATTTGACACATAGATAGATAGAACA
>APFE030723480.1:17233-76950 GCA_000404065.3 Pinus taeda
GAGGGCTTAGGCCCAAAGTGGACAATATCATACCATTGTGGAGATATGTGGTGTCCAGAGTTCTTACAAGTGGTATCGGAGCCATGCCCCGAAGTTAGCCAAGTGGATGAATCCTCGAAATGTCGAATGAAGATGGTGGGCCCCGGTAATATCACGATGGGATCCGTGGATGAGCTCGGTTAGACAGGCGGTGTGCTCCGGATTCTTCATGGACGTGTCCTGGTCACAACTCGGTGAAGAGGAGCTGACCTGGGATAGAGAAAGCTCTCGAGGCAGGTAGTGTTCCATGTAAGGCGTGTGCTTCCAACGCATTGGAGCAGAGAATCCTGGTTGGTAGAGAGTGGACGGATGGATAATCGTTTGAGGGGAGGCTTGATGGTCCTTTGTTCGAGGGGAGGATTGTTGGGTATACGACCAAAGTCCCACATTGACTAGAAGTGGGGAGGATCATGGGTATATAAGGATGGACAAATATCTCCATTGGTATGAGGCCTTTTGTGGTAAGTCCAAAAGCAAATCCATGAGGGCTTAGGCCCAAAGTAGACAATATCATACCATTGTGGAGATATGTGGTGTCCAGAGTCCTTACAAGGTGCATATGAGGTATGCATATTTGTGTTGAATGAGGTGATTTGTTTGTTACTTTGAATGATCATCCACACTTGTTCTTTCTCCAACTATGCCTTTCACCTTGCTTTTTTTGTCAATTTGGATGGTGCCCCTTTGTATTTCATTGACCACTCTTACATGACAGTGATGGTTGTATGGATAGCCTTGAGGGCTAGTATTATCTTTTCACTTTTGTTGCATGTCATCCAAGCATACAACTTCTCTATGAAAGGTGGTGAGCTCCTCATAAAGGTTCCTCATGGTGTCTCCCAATGTTGATAGATCACCAAGTATGGATGCCTTAATTGTTTCCATATATACATGTGGGGGAGCTACTTTCTGGACCTCTCCTTGGAGCTACTCATTTTCTTGCATTGTAGCCTATAAGTTCATTTCCATTTTCCTATTCTCAGCCATGAGGTACTCCGTGTTTGACATGGTATCACATGTAAAGGCCAAGTTGGCTATAACTATGGCTTCCAGATTTCTCCTGGTATCTGTTATAATCACCCTTTCCCTAATTAATGTCGGAGATGTGAGTTCGTCTAAAAAAATGTTTCTTTATTACTTATACAATATTCTTAGAAATCTCATTGTAAGTGAGATTGTAGTATCCATGATTGGGCCATAATCAAGAGGAATTATTTCCTCTTCTTAGCCTGGAGCTTTCTCTACTCTCGGAGGAGGAGGAGACTCAAGGGTGACTTGTTGGGTGCTCGACATAATATCAACATATTAGTTTAGCAGCTCCAATTCCACTTCCATGTCTTGCATCACAATCAGTTCGTCAATTTCTTGAGCAAGTTCCTTCTCCTACATCTATTTTCTCTCCTCTTCTCGTAGTCGGTTCTTCTCTTGTTCCTTGGATTGTTTCTATGTCACTACTTCTTCTTATATTCATTGCCTTTATTCTTGTTGTTGTTTCTACCTTTCTTCTTCTAAACTCCTCTGCTATTGTTCTTTCCTCTGCTTCATCTCTTCTTCATTCTTCCTCTATTTCATCCTCTTTCTATTGTTTTGGAAACTTTCAGGATGATTGGATCTACTTTCATCTTATGGCTCTACTCTTCCACAAGACTGTGTGAAACTTTCCTCTTTCTCTTTTCATGCATTGGGTTGTGCCTTTCTACTAATGCTACCTCTAGAGTGACTTCTTTCTCAGGAGTAACCTGTGATGTTCCTACAAACCTGAATGGTTCACGAGACTTTGAGGCATTAGAACAATTCTTTATTTCGTCCTCCTTAGGCATGTAAAATATCTCACTTGGCCACTGGAAATGGATCATCACATAATGTTCTTCATAGACATTCCTAGGGTCATACGAATTGAATTCCAAATGATTGAATGTGAATTTCTCTATCTCCTTTCCTTTGGTGTCTACAACCTTCAAATTCTTGATCTTGTACAACCTAATTTGCAAAGGAAGAACGGGCCAAGGTTCCTTCTTCTTCGTATGCAAAAGTCTCGATAACCCTATGGAGAGATGATAAGCAACTTCTTACATGACCAACTTGTCAGTGGCATACTGCGATAGAAGATGTAGAGACTTCTAACCACCAAACACTCTAAGGAAGGTTCCATCTGGTGACACTAATTCGCTAATTCTGACACTAATTTCATTGCCCCATGGGACATGTAAGGTGGATATTCCTAAAATGGTATCCTGTACAATGGAATGAGGAAGTGATCAATTAGCATTTCCATCACTCCTAATTTGTAACTGCACTTCGAAAGTCTCTTGTAATAAATGTGCATATCAGGTTATTTTGGTGACCGTATCCATTTCATATTGGGGAAAGAGTTCCGAGAACAGATGGCATCTATCAGGTAGGAAATTATGTATAATTTGGATTTCTTAACTTTCAGAGGGTTTCTAGCATTTTTTACATGGGTCCTCAATTATTGAACTAATGAATGTGACCATTTGAATGCTTTTTCTTCATTCACAAACTGGATAAGAAAGAACTCCCAACATTCTAGAAAGGTCTCAATACTTCTTTTGCCATAGATCCAACAATATAAGATTATTAAGTAGTGATAAACCTTCCTGATGGATTTTGTCTTCTAAGTATAGTTGGGTGTTTGGCAGAATTTGGAAGGTTGTCCTACCCAACTTTTGATGATACCCTTTGTGCTCAAGTAGTTGGTGACCACATAGAAGTGGGAATCCATGTAAGATTTTGAAAGCGACAAATGATACATAATATCAAATTCATGTGACATAAAAGATGCAAGCCCCAGTTGAACATAGCAATTTCTTGCCAAGTAAAGGGGTAGATATCCGTGGGAAAAGGATGGGGAAGTGGTAGATCTTAGTGATGGTGCAAGTAACAGTGCAAATCTAACTAACAAAAGATATATTAGTGAATATCAACTGTAGAAGATCAACATGCAAAAGGAAAAACAAGCATGCAAAGGGAATCGTCGAAACAATGACCACTACTGGGTAAAAATAAGAGGTTGATATGGCATTTGTAAAATGTAAATGAAGGACCAAGCCAACACTTATACAGACTAATAGAAGATAAAAGACCAGTAACCATGAAGAGAAACAAGAAAAACAACACTCACAAAAGAGAAGTGGAAAAAAGCGACAAAAGTAAAACTCACCCCAAAAAGTGTTGAAACTCCACCAAAGTTTCCTTGATATCCTTGAGAAGGCTAGAACTCCAAGATCAAATGTGAAAATCAGCTCTATAGGCATCTATTATATATATCTAGACTATTTAGGGTTTTTGATGCACATGCCTAAAATTAAGGGATAATCGCCACTTAATGGAAAGCCCAAAAATAACAACTTGTGGCACTCTTCGAGAAACAAATTGATCACTCCCTATTTTCTAGGGATTTGTTTTTTATTTTTTTATTTTTTTTGGAAACCATCCATTCACACTGCCAAGAAGTATTACGCAGTTCCCAACCACAAGGGACAATGCAACTCCTTGACTTAGTGAATTGCGCAAATTGTGAGAGAAAGGGAATCTTGAGCAATTTATGAGCTAAAGGTCGAGTTGTCTCCTAGAAGTGCACAATTTCTAAGCTCAAGGCTGGCCTACCTATTTGGATTGTGTAATTCGTATCGTCAAAGTTGGTCTGCCTTCTAAGATTGTGTAGTTTCTAGAGGTAAAACTGGCAATGCTGCAAATTCAAGGCAAGAGATAGCTTGTGTCTAAAAAGTATCAAATCGGGATCAAAACAACACATCACAAGATGTGCATGAAAGATAATTATTTAAGACAGCGTGTATACTCAATGATAGTGAATGATGAGATCCTGTTGATAGAAGGAAGGCTCTAAAACCTAAGCATGGGAAACATTTTCGAGGGTGGTTGTAGCAACTACAAGACATACTTATTGAAATTAAGGATTACAACTATTGTTTCACATTGAACATTACAAAGAGCTTGTTCACACACAAAACCTTAAATATTTGTTATTATCTATGCTAATGATAGTAACATCAATTTCTAATTTTTTTCTCATCTTTGATATGTAAGGACCTTTGGAATACTTTTGGAGTGTTGGGAATGTGAAAATAAAGAATATGTAGCCATTAAGGTTTTGTGGGATGTACTGGAATTTCAAGTTGTAACAATCATTGAAATTGATGTTCAACATACACTTGCAAAGCATGATAAGGATGGAAAATAGATTGTATTTTGTTTTATGTTCATTTAAAGCAACTCATTCTATATTTTGAACTTTTTCATGGGTTTCGTAAATGGAAAGGTTGCGAATTTTTTCTTAGTGAACTTGGATTTACGATTTCCTATTTTGAGATTTGGCTTTATAGTTCCTTGCTTTTAACATGATTAAAATTTACTTGTAATGGTTGCTTGAAATTGAATTATTTATTTGAATGCCAAATTCATTTCTGCATTATAAGCCATCACTATTTATTCCAAACCATTTTTACAAAATGAACATGTCAGATATTCTCTTGGAAATAAAAATTTTAAGCAATTTTCGGATGATCATCTATATATTCAAAGGATTTTGGTAGTTCAGTGAGATGCTTGCACCAATTATATATTATTTTCTACGTACACTTGCAAAGCATGGTAAGGCTGGAAAACAGATTGTATTTTGTTTTTTGTTCATTTAAAGCAACTCATTCTACATTTTGAACTTTTCATGGGTTTCATAAATGGAAAGGTTGGGAATGTTTTCTCAGTTAACTTGGATTTATGATTTCCTATTTTGAGATGGGGTTTTATAGTTCCTTGCTTTTAACATGATTGAAATTTACTTGTAATGGTTGCTTGCAATTGAATAATTGATTTGAATACCAAAATCATTTTTGTATTGTAAGCCACAATATTTATTCCAAACCATTTGTCCAAAATCAACAAGTTAGATATTCTCTTGGAAATAAAAAATTTAAGCAATTTTTAAATTCATCTCTATATTCAAATGATTTTGGTAGTTCAATGAGATTCTTGCACCAATTCTATATGATTTTTTGAGAGAAAATAATCATTTCCCCTTCCCTATTGATCTTGTTCGGGCTTTTTCTCATCTGTTTCTCAAGGATATTGCATGTAAGTTGTCTCACTCTTCCCAAATTTTTTAGTTAAGAACTCACGAATGTAAGGAATTGTTGCTTCATTATCCTTTCCCAAGGATCACCAAAAAGATAAGTGTGTTTGAAGATGTAATTCAAACAATTACTAGGTTATATAGACAAGAATTTACAAATAAGAGTGATGGGAGTTAGTGGACTTATCGCTAAATCCTTGTCTCTATTATTGCATCTAGATTGAAAGAAGATCTAGAATAGATATTAGCTCCTACTTATTTCATACAACTTTCACACAAAAAAGAGGACAACCTCCTACTTCACTACAATCACAATATTAGTGCACAAAAACATCCAACATGTAATCTATCATAGAATTACATAGTAGAAATATGGAAGGGAGTCACTTTGATTATGGTAACGTGGGATATACATAGAAGGTATGCACAAAACATGAGATGAACCTCCTCTTCACCTTCCAACCTAGTCTACTACTCATTAAAAGGATACCTTCCCACAATATTAGAGCTCTTGCACTATATTATGGACACTAGATGTAGCCCATTTCATCTTGATAGAGTGAAATTATATAGGTTCATTATATACTCTAGGATAGTGTTATTAGACACCTAGGGGCTTGTGAAGTTAGAAAACTTCCACAATAATGGAACCCTAGCCAACTCATACACAAGTGGGTCAAGTTGATCTCATTGGGAATGATAAACTCTAAAACCTTTTTTCTCAATTATAAGCCTTTTCTCAATTGTGAAATAATAATTATTTAATAATTTTGAAATTTTGACAAAATAATTATGAGAAATTACTTAATTATGTAATTTCACCTTTTTAACATGGAATAACTCCCACATAAGTAAAAGAAAAGGTGAAAGGGAATGCATTATGACCAACAACTAAGGTAAGTTGAACTTGGGTTTCTCTCATTATGGTGAAGTGGAAAACAAGTTTATGACATATGCCATATGCCCTCTAATCCATGAGGCCAAAAGAGAAATTGATGGTTGAAATCCATTACAATAAAACTCAAATATCAAAATGGGAGGAAGGAGCCACGACTACAAAGTCAAATTAGAGAAAACCACATGTTAAAGTCTCAATATTATTAATATCGTCATTGAGTCGGGTACACCCATGCTTGGTCATACAGAGAAACTGAACATGGTCACCAACTATACAATCTGGATCCATGTGACAAATCAGAAAGATCATAGCCACCAACAACTATAGTGTGGATCTATTTAAAAGTATATATCAATAGGATTATGGACACATAAAATACAGGGTCCATAGTAGTCCCCAAACTACATAAATGATACACAACTCTAATCCAATATGGAAGTGATGGCATATAAGAGTGAAATATCCCCAACCAAGGGTCTTCTACACAACCCTGATGGGGGAAATATACAACATGTGAATGTATGTGCTAATGTTGAGCATGGTAAAAACCATTTTATTACTATTCAATGAGCTGTACTATTAACATACATGAGGGGACCCACTAGTTATGAAAATTGACCCCAAGGTACCTAGAATAACCCATAGGTGTGAATAAATGAATTGAATTTGAACACCTATAGACTCAAATTATTAGGATTCAATGAGGTAAGCCCGTTGTCAATCAAGGGAAATCCTGCCACTAAGGGCTGCAAGATCTAAGGTACTACTCGTTCCTAGTTTAATATCCTAGATAATGAGTTGAAGTAAATAGGAGAATATTCCTTGAAGGAGGGTGTGGAAGTATTCCCCACCAATCTAAATCAGAAATACTAAGACATGATGTCAATGCATGAAGTCATGAAGTGATGAAGTAAAATGGATACAAGGGTGGTCGACAGAAAATAAGGTCGACAAGGACTACAAATGGTTGACATATGGTGAGACTTCCCTTGAAAACATAATGACATGACACAAAAGTGACTTGGAAACATTGAATAATGAGAATCATGTAATATTATGCAACAACACAGGAGGAATTTAAGCACACTCCATAGTGAATGGAAGAGTAAGTAGTCGGAGAAGTAAACAAACTCATGTATTGTGTAGCTCGTAGGAAAGCTATAACCAAGTTGTGAGATAATGAGTCAAACAAGTTCCATGTCTAATGGAGACATGACTGATGTTTCCATTTCAAATAATAATGAGTGAATGATTCCCCTTCCCTTTTCCATTTTTCTCCTTTATAGGTTAATGACCACGAAGAAAAGATAAGTAAGCTCAATAGTTCCTTTTTTGTTTAGTTTTAATGAGATTTAAAAACAGATAAAAAGATACTTGATTCCTTTCAAGGTTTCATGAGCATAAGAATGGTATAAAGTAAGATCATCCTAGAAGAATGAGTGGTATAAAGGGTATAAACTAGTTCCAAGTTGACAGAACCACCCTAAGAATAAGGAGGCAAAGAGGCTGGCAAATAAAACCACTTATGATAGGCCACTCTAGGAAAGGGTAAAAATACCAAGTGAAAGTGAGCGATAAGCCAAGAACATAATTATATTTGTGGTGAAATGAAACAAATGATTACCAATGTTCCTAAGATAGGCTAAAGAGATGCAGCATTCACAAGGTATATAAATGTGGAATCCTCCCATTCTAGGGCTAGAAGATGACGAGGAAGAGAAAAATGAGGCTCAGATTCTGAGTCATGGTGGGTGAAAAGAAGGGATTTTGAAAAGGAGATTAATAAAAATTGCATGGATCCAACATAAAACAAAGGTATTAAACTAGGGCATCCATGTACAAGTAATATCTACTACAAATTTACATCGTGCAAAAGAGATATGGGTTAATATCATAACTTGATAGAGTAAGACCTAATGCATAATGAATTTCAAAATGATGGTCAATATTGCAATAGAGGTAGCAATATGAGATACCTACACATATATGAAAAGTTCAAGGGAAACACACTTAAGATACAACAAATGTTGAAATAAAAATGACACCTTATCCTATAAAAACCATCCAGAAATTCTAGACCAATGGTAAAATCACATAATAAAATAAATAAAACATGGATTAGGTAAAAATAGGAACATATATATTTTAAGTCTTATGATTTTTTTTTGGATTTTTTGGCATATATGAGGTATGAAAAATTCTCACATCGCACATCAAACCAAAAAAAATAAAAAAATCACACACACTTTTATGTACAATATGTCCAAATGCAACCCAATCTAATAAATCATGTCAAGGTGTACCCACTACTCGATTAGGTAAAATCACATAATGAAAGGAATAAAATCATTATCGTAAAATCAAATAATGAAAGAAAGAAAACATAGAGTAGATAAATATAGGACGATGTATTTTTTGAGTTTTATGATTTTTTTGGATTTTTGCATATATGAGGTACAAAAAATTCTCACATCACACTCCAAACCAAAAAGTATAAAAAAGATCACACACAATCTTATGTACAATATGTCCATGTGCAACTAAATCTAATATATCATGTCAAGGTATGCCCACTACTAGGAACAAGCCAAGGATTCTGTTGACAAGGTTAATCCTATCTGTGGACAGAGACGATCCCTCTAGCCCAATGAGTGGGTCTAGCAATTGAAGTGGAAATCAACTAGACATCTTCCTAGGTTATAATTGAAAAGTATAATGAAAGAGATGACCTACCTCATTCTGATGTTATTCCCATTTCCTTTGCTAAGAGACTCGAACCTCTTGTGTCACAGACTTGTTCCTACTTCTCTCAACGTTTATGTACCTTCACAAGTGATCACGAGACAACAAATCATACCAAAACCAATATAAAATCCAATAACAACCTACTTAACTAATCAAGGAATGTCAAGCTAATAAATACATGAACATATATATTTTGGGAAGATCAACGAATAGTTGTATATTATTTAAGGAATAAAGGGAATCTTACAACCAAAGCCTTGGTGTTGAAAGACTCTCCATGGGTGATAATCCAAGTTGAAGCCAAGAAACTCTCTAAGCACTCCTTCTCCAAGTCTAATGAATAGCCTCTACGCACAAGCTCAGCATAGGGGTGAAAATAGACATAGACCAACCATTTGGGAATGGGAGAGGAGGAATTTATAGGCTGGGAGAGGGAGTTAGGACTTCTCCAAAGATAGGATTAGGCCCACATATCAAGGAGGTAGCTCATAGGGATAAGACAAAGAGGTCAAATTGGAAGGATTTGACCTCATCTATGTGTAACCATTTCCAGCTCACTGCTCTAGAAGCTTCTAGATCACGAAGCTTCTCATCTCCTTTGGGAAAATTACCTGTTTGAGATCATCGCAGGTATGAAAGGGAACAAATAGATGCCATCAAGGGTCCAATACAGTGCACAGACAGTCATCACTATTTTAATCCTCATAAGAGTAATGAATCTCATTTTAGGGTTTTAAGAGTTATTTCTTCAAAGAAAGCTCAAGACATTTTCCAAAAAAGTCTTAGGAGGGATATGAGTTGTATACATGGATGAGTATAATATATAATGGTGATGTTTCGAGAACTTCAGTGTATGTCATAGGGAAGTGCGGATGGCATGAAAAAATATTGTGTAACAGATTCCCCCTAAATCATGACGGCACAATGAGGAGTGATGGCTGAGATTCTTTACGAGCTCTTGCAAGGACGAGGACATGCATTGTTAGGAGAATTACGAATGAAGGATGGATATACATATATCAAGACATGAATCCATGGCATGGACATAGCCATCCAGATGATGAAGACTAAATGAAAAGATCCATGGTATGGGTGCAACCATCCAAATAACAAGGATCATCATAAATATAAAGACCCACGGTATGGCCACAGCCATATACATAGTAGAAACATGTGTACAATCATGAATGACATATAACTCCTTGTAGCCTAAGTTATAGCAAACAAGACTCGGGGTCTTTCACTCCATCTTGACTCAATCAAATACGAATCCTGACATGCAAAAATGTATTGAAGTCAAACATGCTAGAAGACCACCTGATTACCAGCCAATGATGTGGACCATTAACAGGTATGAGAGAAACCACCAATAATGAAAATGGCTCTCAAGGTACAATAATACAATCTGTGAATGTGATAATGAATCTAAAGTCAAACACTCATGGAATCACCCAATCGAAAGCCAATAATGAAGACATGTTGTCGGATGCAAAGAACTGGCCATTAGGGCATGCCAGCGATAAGCTATTGAAAGGGAGTTTCTAAGTGATCTTCCTAAATAACGAGCTAGAGTTGACAAGAAGTGACCTGTTAAAGGAGAGAAATGATGAATCCCCCATCATCAAGATGAAACAAGGAATAAAGTGGAATAATATTTTGGACTATAATAATGAATCAAACAATGTATAGGTAAATAACTATAGATTTGACTTCTCTTGAACATTGGTGACATGACTCCGAAGTGTGGCATCATCTGACTCGACATAGGACTAAAGGTCATGATGACAGAATGGAATAGTTGAATGAGAGGAAAAATGGATCACCCAAACCTAGGAGGAAAAGTGACTGAGTGAGGATATCGCAAACCGGACATGAGAGCAAAATAATGTCATGTTCAAGAACGACATGCTGCCTCTACAAATGATGTCTCATTTTCATTTTTCCCCTACTATTTCTAGCAATTACCCCACTTATTTTTTATTACAAGCTTGAAGGGGATAGAATATGCTTGTCATGTAAGTTCATTCTTCGAATAAATCCATCCTAGTAAGTTTTTCGAGACATAGGAAGGAGAAGCTCGGTCTCATCATGGTGACAAGTCTTCCGTCATAACATTTTAATGAGTTTGACGTAAGAATAACTCGGTATATCTTTCATATTTAGAGAGTTTGAAAAAGAAACGAAAAACAAAATTCCATCATGTCCCTTTTCATAATTTGTCCCTCAAACTGGAAAATGTAGAAAACAATATCCAAAGGAATCTCTTGACCATGTCGATCAAGGTGTACCTTTTTCATAAATAGTCAATATTAGCCCAAAAAATGGGTAAACATATACTGAGGTGACTTCATTTACTTTAACGAGTTGAAAACAACAAGTACTCAGAAATATTTTCAGTTTTTGAGAACCATAAGGCTCAAAGATGACTCCAGGGGGGTTCCTTTCTCATTTATTTAGTGAGTTTGAAAAAGAGATAAAATAAAACTCTCAAGAATCAGCCAATGATGATCACTGTTCAATTTGAAGGTACCTATAACTGCACAATAAACACATCCATCACTGTTATCGAGAAAAAATATTAAAATATTATGAAAATATTGAGAAAAATTACTTGCAAAACTTATAAATAGCCAAAACTAATTTTATTTTTTTCCATTTTACCATAGTAAGCTCTAAAAGTGAATTTTGTTCCCTAATTCTCTCGATTTTCTAGTGGTTATTGCAGGAGATCCAGGGTACCATTTCATGAATCGTCTACAACAAGTAAGAGGCACATCCCTGCTTTTGTATTTTATCACTTTTCGTTATGCATTTTTGTAGAAATTCCCATTGTAGATCACCTGATAATGCAATATACTAAAGAAAAATACTTTATCTACTTCTACAAACAATTATGCGAAAGCTTAATCGAATATGAGCAAGATCAATAAGAACACATATAATAGATGAAGAGAAAGAAATCACATGAAAACAGAAGAATAATCTTGGGGAAAGCCTCAACCTAAAACCCCAATATATTTATATCATACAAGTGGAAAATATGTTTGATTACACAAAGCCTTAACTTAGAAAACTATCCAACTCTCAACATAATTAGACAATGCATCTCATAGTCTGTCCAAGCAACATATATGCCTTTCCTCACCTCTCCAAGCCTCTTATTTCCTTGCACAGTTTCTCCTGAGGTCTAGTGAAGCCACATGTGTGAATTTGCTTCATCACACTCAGTAAACAGGAAGAAGTAATTGTGCAATCCTCAAGGAAAGAATTCCTTCTACATGTAAGAGATATTCACCAAGAAATATCCTTACAATTGATAGTACACTGCCCCTCCACCTGATCTCAACTTGGTCTCTATCTGAACTGACATGCATGAGTTATTTATGAGAGAATATTCAGTTATTTGGAGAGCAACAGTTACATGCATGCAAACATTAACTTAATTGAACTCACAATTAATTCTACAAATTGTTAGAACTAATCTAATTGGACTTAACTCAGATAACTGAGCTAACTAATTACAACTCAAATTACAACTCATCCTTATCTCTTTAACAGATGGATAAATTCCTCAATCAATGGAGAAATTGTTACATGTCCTCACATAGACTTCATGTTTTATTTTCCACAACTAATTAACTCACGGTGAATTAATTAATTATTAATCAAACAACTGCTAAGAACAAATTTGAATTTTACTTCTCAATTTTAGTTCAGGGACTGACTAAAATTGGAATCCATCCCGAAATTCTATTTATAGCAATGCAATTTTTAGAACTTCCATTTTTCATTCCTTGTCACTATGTCCAACACTGGTACCCGAACTGCTATTTATAGCAATGTTATTTTTATCACTTCTATTTTTAGCATTTCATGTTGCTATTTTCAACAATTTTAAACAGTTATTTTTATGCTATAAGGGAGCATTTCAAATTTTTAGGGCACCGACGACCATCACGAGTATGGTTGTCAAACCCTTGATGATCACGCTTGAGCTCAAAGTCTTGTGCAATGCCATTGCACTATTTGTAAAAATAGGTGCAATGGCGCTAAGGTAGATTTTTTGGAAAGAAAATCCTCTTTTAAAGCAAAACATGATGATTTCACTCCACGAAAAAAACATTAATTGATGTTTAAATAATGTTTTGCAGGAGAAAATGGTCTTGGAATGGAAAGAAAAAGGCCATGAGGCTGAAGACTTCCAAGCAGTTCAGGATCCTGAATGTATAGATGCTCTGAGGAATTGTGGGCTACTAAAATTCTTCAGGACCATAGGATTAAGGGCTCAAATGGAATTTCTGCCCTATTTGATCAGTCTCTGGGATGTAGATCAAGAGATTTTCATCATAAAATGTCAGGAACTAGAACTTGAGGAGATGGATATCTACTTCATCATGAGATTGTCCTGATGAAGGGAACCAGACCAACTCTTTGGATCTCACTAAGGAGGTGAAAGTACAAGGAGTTTTGTCTAGAGGTATTGTCAAGGTGCCGAAATGACCAATGGATGGAAGGTGAAGATAGAAAAAATCACTAACAACCTCGTCTTTAGAATGATTTTGTTTACTATGGCAAGTGTAGCCAGCACACAAGCCTTGCATGAGGCTTCAAAATCCCAGTTCCAATATGCTAATGCATGTTTGACCCCCACCGTATTCAACCGGTGTGGAGGCCTTTTGGAAAACATGAAATGATAATTGACCAAGAGGAAGCATGGACACCTAAAGCAATTAAGGTTCAGTTTGATATTGGTGACCTTTTTTCTAGAGTGAGTGCCCTTATTCTAGTATCAGTGAGTCAAGGTACCAGATCCTGACCCCTGAGATCTGAGACTCATGTGATGAAGTCAACTCATGCCTCGAGGAGGAACGGGTCAGCATATGCATTACCCACCACAATTTTTCATTTGGCTACAACACCAACTACTTGTGGTGCATGTCTACACTTATGCTGGCACAGATGTTAGGTGGGATCTAGATATTCCTCTACCACTAGGAGAACAATGGACGAATTCAGGTAAAAACTTGTTTTTTGTATTTTTTCAAGTTTTATGTTTTTTTGTAAAAGTGTGAACTGAGAATCAACTTGTGATAAATGTGCAGATGTGGGACTAGAGAGACCATCAGACATGTTGCCAATAGCACGGCGAGTTGCACATTAGATAGTGGGCACAGACTACAAAGAAGGTGCAGACCCCTTAGCCGAGATGGAGTGCAATATGGAGGAGATAACTCATGGAGCCCCAAATTATGCCACTATTGATGATGTTACACATAGTGGGATTCTCTACAAGACTCTGTTGGCTATTAACCTGAGTGATCAAAGCAGTCTTGTGCTATCATGAGCATCATGTAGGCTGATAGTTTATCTAGGTCTTTTAACACATTTTGTAGGCTTGGAAAGCCAAGTGTCTAACACTCCGACAAACGCGATATATATATATATTATATATATATATATATATATATATATATATATATATATATATATCTTCATGTTTTATTTCCTACTTATGTGTCCATAACATGATCAATTTTATAAATGAAGCAAATTCCTATCAAGAACAAAATCTGCTAATGCATCTGTTAATGTATTTAAACTACGTAGAATATGTTGATATGTGATGAAATCAAAATTTCTTTCCAACAATCGAACATGTATATACATACGCAATATTTGTGGATTTCTCACTGAGTAATGATTTCTTAATTGTAACAGAACAAGCTGCAAATCCAACTTGACAACTAAATCCCTAATACCAAGGGCAACTGCTTCTAACAAGAGTTCAATAACTACACTATATTTAACAATATTATTGGTTGTTCGACCAATTCAGATACCTTGTAAGTTAATCAGATCTCCATTAGGGTCATAAAGTACCCATGTTGCGGAAGACAGATTCTATGTGCTACAAAAAGCACCATCAACAAAACCAACATAATGGCTTGATGACATCTACAAACTTAGTGGAACACATGATAAGTAGAAAAACACGTTTGCGAAGAAAAAAAACACACCAAAAGTAAGAAACACACACTAATGAATTAACACACCAATGTACAAAAGTTATTACACAAATTTCACACATAATACTTCTTCAAATACAACCCATTACGGGGCTATGACAATTCATTTCCCTCATAATCACATAGCTCATAGGCACCTTTTTGTAAGACATGCTTCATGATGTAGGGCTTGTGCCACATGGGTTCGAACTTTTCTGATCCCCCAATTTATCGTTGGGTTGATCATAAAGATGGAAAAGCTCATCTTTAGCAAAAGTGTGAGGAGAAATAGTTTGGTCAAGATGAGATTTGACTCATTTCTTTTGAGATTCGATGACCATCACAATAATATGACAAGTCTCGTCAAGCCTCTCAAGATACAATATTTGTTCCTCTTCAAGCGAGGTATTCAAAATAAGTTCGATACCTAGTTTAAGTGAGGAAATTTCACACTCGATTGGAAGAGTTTCCTCTAAACCATACACCAACTAGAATGGAGTATATCTAGTGGTCATCTTAGCAGAAGTTTTGTAAGCCCAAAGAGTCGAGAATAACATCAAATGACAATAATTTTAGTGCTTCCCAATGGTACGTTGAAGCATAGCAATCAAAACATTATTAACTGCCTCAACTTGGCCATTGGCCTTTGGATAATGAATTGAGCAATCATGTCGAAGGCCCAACTATGTAGTTAGCTCCACCATCATGTGCTAACAAAAATGTGATCCATGTCAGTCACGATAAGTTGAGGAACACCAAAACATTCTATGACATGGTGAAAAAGGAACTGAGGAGTAGTAATATCGTCAACATTATATGTAGGCATCACCTCAACCCATTTAGTAAAATAGTCGACAATGACGATTATATAACCATTCCCCCCAGCTGAGTGAGGTTTACATGTCCCGAAATTAATGCCCTATTTGGGAAATGGACCAACGTAATTATTAGGTGTAGGGGTATGGGGGGGGCACTCTACTTGCAGTTGAAAAATTGGAATTCCTGGCATTTTTGGACAGCTAGAATGCAATATTTAATGATAAAAGCCCAAAAATAACAGGCGCAAAGTATTTTCTTAGCAGTGGCATATCCATACATAATACCACCATAGGAACCAAGGTGGAAATCATTTAAGACCTTCTCAGCCTCTTCTAGGGTGAGACACTTGTGAAGAATAGATTCCACACCAACCCAAAACAATGTATCATCGAGGATCCAATAGGGTGGGGATTGATGCCGAATGCAACATTGGTCAAATCAAGGAAACTCAGATCGAAAGGTTTGGGTTTGGATATAAATGATAATATCTCCATATCATGGGTCAACACTGTTGATCAGAAACAGAGTTTCTTTAGGTATCTGCTTAGTAAAATCAGTTGAATTCCTTATAGATGGAAGAGCGCAGATCAACTCAGCAAAGACAAACAATTTCTTTTATTTGCCAATAGTAAATTCCAAATCAAAATCCTATAGGATTACAATCCATTTGGAGTATTTTCCTCGAGTAACTGATGAGTTAGTATATAGGTCATGGCGTTGCAATCGGAAATTACATTGGTTTTTCGTAAGAGTATATAGTGTCGAAATCTTTAGAGGACATGAACTATCACCAAGGCAAGTGCCTTGACTTGGGCATATCGAGACTTTATATCGAGAATATTTCAGCTCAAATAATAAACCACATCCTTGTTTCTATTGCTGTCATCCTTGAACTAACACCATAGAAATAGTAGTATCAGTTGCAGCCAAATATAGGAGGTAATCGCATTGATAATTGGGGGGATGCAGTAAAGGATCATTGATCAGTGTGTCTTTTAAAGCATCGAAGAATTTTTGGTCAACTTAATCCAAAATAAAAGGGATCCCCTTCTTAAGTAAGTGAGTAAAACCCTTGGCGAGTTTGGTGTAATTAGGAACAAACCGACGAAGAAAATTAGCCTTTACCTGTAGGCTCTGCAATTTCAATAATGATGTAGGGGGGATAAATTGACAATGGCCTCAAATTTCAAAGATCAATTTGAATACCTTTACGAGACACCAAAAAACCCAAGATCCATTTGAAATCAATTCAAAACACACACCTATGTGGATTGAAATGAATATTATAATGGAAACACCATAAAAAGATGGATCTTAAGTGATCTGAATGGTCACGACACTTAATGGAATGTGTGGGTAAGTCATTGAGGCATGGCTGAACAATGTGTACAATGTCCTTAAATGTATAGGGCATTACTCTTCGGAAGATAATGCCAGCATTATTCAAGCCAAAAGGAATATTTTTGTAAGTTAAAGTACCCCACAAACAGATAAAGGTTGTTTTATGATGATCAACAGGTGAAATGTTAATCTAGTTATACCCATAAAAACCATCCATGAACGAGAAAAACTCACTCCCAGCACATTCATCGATGATTTGATTGATAAATGGAGTGGGATAATTGTCCTTAGGACATGCTTGATTGATATAATGATAATCAACACAGACACAGGTCGTGCCCTACTTTTTGGCCACAGGGAAGATATTGTACATCCAATCCATCAATGGAATAGGGTAAATAAAACCCACTTTTAAAATCTTCTCCACTTCTGCTTTGATAGCACCAACCTTTTGAGGGTGCACAAGGCAAAGTTGTTTTCGAACAGGCTTAGCACTAGGAGAAGTAGAAATCTCATGCACCACTATTTCTGGATTGATAGCAGGCATTTCCGCGTATGACCAAGCGAAGACGTCTCAAAACTCTGTAAAATGTTGAGTATAAATCCTGATCTCATCTAGAGAACAAGAAACCCCGATATGAATGTCAACAATTCCAAGTTTAATGGAAATTATCAAGAGGAATAGTACCAGTGATGTTTCTGTTAGCCTCCTATACCAATAGGTTTCATCTTTCATGATTGTCTTGATTGAACTATGCAATATGTTCAAACCTTCTTTCTTGAGCAAAGGTGTTCCATATTCTTGAAAAACCAAAAAATCAAAAAAGTTAAAAAATGTAAAGAGGGTGTACCCTAAAAGAAAAATCAAAGGGTAAGAAAAATAAAGTGGTCAAAAAAAGAAGTGAAAGAAATGAACCCCAAGCAAAAAACAGACCAAGGAAAGTGCGCAAATCCAAATGCCACTACTACTTCATTTTTGTAATAAAACAATTGTGTGCAGCTTGTCCAACCTTTGCCACAATTCATGAATAAGTCAAACTATTTAAACTTGGTTTACTCATATTTCAATTTCATGTTGTGGATTAGAGAATAAATATCTGACTAAACAGTTTAATCTTGGCAGATAAGTTGATAGTTAGAGTTAATAAAAGGTGCTCAACATTTTAATCTGAGCCCTTGGATGTAATAAGGGTAGAATTAGATAGATTTTCCTTGTAAAAAGAAAAAATGTTGATGAGGGTTTGCAAGTCTAAATGCACCCTAATAATGAAGAGAAAATGGTAGTATTAAGTAGATAGGGTAGGTAGATGGTGCTGTAAAGTGTTATCTGATGAATGATGCTGCTACATATTTTTAATCCTTTACTTTCATCACAAGTACTAAAGCAGGAAATACACTGGAAAATCACCACAAGAAAAGTCAAACTCATTAACCTCCCTCATCACTTTCCCCTCAAAAGTTTCACTAATTTCCCGCAAAGTACTAAGGTATTTGGAGATCAAAGGAGCTCAAGGCATTTCCTTGACCTCTGGAGGGACCGGACCCTCGGCCTAATGATCAAAAAGACCTAAGTACTTAAGATAATCCATCATTATAATCTTCCATCTTTAAATTTGTCCTAAGTAAAATCCTATTTTACTTAGGAAACTCATGCAAAATCCCATAAAAATCCCTCAAAATAACTTGCTATTCTAAGTTTAAGTGTTGAAGATAAAATATTGCAATTTACTTAAGAAGTTATCACTTTCTTAGATGTGCAAAAATATTTTGAGTTTCCTTGTCCTTTGCCATATTTACATTTAACTCTATTATACTAAATCCCTAATAAAATACCTTATCCTAAGTATATAACTCCCTTTTTATAAATATCCCCAAAACCCCTCTATTATAAAGTTTAACCAAAGTATTTATATCCCCGCACATTTAAAATAATAATCCACTATACACCCTTTGGTTAAAATTATCATTATATTATAATCCCGCCCTTATGGTAATTAAATAATATTTGTTTGTTACCATATAAATAAAAAATATATATACAAAAACTTTAAACATGACATATGTATGTTTAAATACAAAAATATGAATAAAACTTCTGAAAAGTTTCGTGCCACCATGGTTTGTCCACCTAGCAATCCCCGCCACGACTGCAAGTAAAACTTAGTGTTCTTTGTTTTTCGCTGAAATAATGATTAAAAATCATCACTGAGTCCTTCCCAGAGGTTTTAAAACTGTGTAATTGCTCCCTGAACCAACAAATTGTGCCAATTTCCTTCATTTTTTAGAAATCCCGCTTGGCCTGTGAGTAAAACCAAAAACCTCCATTTTGAATCCACAAGAACCAAAATGGAGGTGTCGACAGCTCTGAATATTACTCCACTGAATGCTCCTCACCATGAATTGGAATATTTACCTTTGATAGATGAATATTTCCAAATTAAAGACCTGCATTTTGATGAAAGTCCCCTATTGAGTTATTTTCGTTGCAAAGACGAATACTTAAAGGGGTACGATCTTATAGGGTTTTGGGAATCCAATCTCCCAAGGTATCTCATTCCTTCAGTCATTTATTTCCCAGAAATCATCCATTACTGCCATTCTAACTATGATCTGACTCAAAGAGCTGTAATATCCCCTGACCAGAGTGTTCTTTTCCCCATTACTCCCCAATCTATCAATGTGATGCTCCATTTTGAACCTGGTCAAAACCTCACTCCCTTGTCCATTGGGGAATTGCTTGAAAAATCTACTCGGTTGTCCCCTGAAGAGGTAATCAGAAGATCACATCCTTGGATAAAAAGTTTTAATACTAGTCATAATATTTGTTTACTCCAAGATTGTTATCAAATCTATTCAAACAGAGGTTAGAAAGCATAACGGTTAAAGAGTATCAGTGGTTAAAGTGTATCAGGTAAAAGTCAGTGAAAGTTAAAACGAAGTTACAGAGTAGTCAAAGGTAAACAGTAAAAGTAGATACAGAAGGCAGTAAAATGGTAAAAAGAGATGATAATACTTTCACCAATATTGAGGTTTGTCTAAAGTGAAAGTAAAACAGTCAAAAGAGCAAGAAAGTAAAAAGATGGAAAAACATAACAAGAAGGAACATTTTTGCAGAAATTGCATATTTTAGTGATAGTTTTGCAGAAAATATTGTGATCCATCCAAGATGAATTTTACAAAAATGAAGGAGGTTTATATTCTTAAAAGGGCCATCTACAAAAACCTCTCTCACTTTTCTAACAGCCATTATGGTTTTGGAAATATTAAACGATGTTGGAAAGCACTTTTTGCAGAAAATTTCAGCTTAAGTCATCATTTTGCAGAGAGTATTTTGGCCAATCCAAAATAATTCATACAAATCGGAAGGAATTTTTTGTTCCTAAGATATCCACCTACAAAAACCTATCTCAGTTTTTTCACAGTGATTTGATAATGAGAGATACATGCGCATCTTTACAGGCCATTTTTCAGACTCTGTAAAACTCTCTTTTACACATATTTTTTACAGAGACTATTATGCATAGCTGGAGAGAAATTTTGGGAAAATGAAAGAGTTTTATCTCACCGACATATTGATATACACTAACCTCTTTCACGTTTTACATATCTATTACGGATTGAGAAATAAAAAAGTATCATTGGACCCCAAGTTTGCAGAATTGTTGGAGCAGATTGCACAAAGAAAGGAAACAGTTAGTGACTTGGATGCCTCATCATCAACTAAGAGTTGGATCAAATTCAAATTATTCTCTTTTTCATCACCTATCCATACAAAATTTCCAAATATATGCATTAGTTTGAGTGTCCTTTAATTAAGTTCTATTTATGTAAATAGTTGGAGAGATTTGTGAACCAATTTTGATATTCGTTTCAAGATATTTTAGTTTAGAATTGGTATAAATACTCCACTCTTGGAATCATTGAAGGGGATTCCATTACTTGGCTGTAACATTGAAACTTCAGAACAAAAGCGCTTGGAGAAATTTTTCGTGGCTTGGCTGGATGAGGATTTAAACCACAAGACTTGTTGCAGGATTCATGTGTTGGACAACAGTTCAATAAGTGTTTCTACCCTTTCTCTGAAATTTTATATCAGTCTATAATATTATCATATCCATTCCTGAATAATTTGCATAAGAGATTGAAACAGAATTTGCTTAATTGTACTATGTTTCCAAATTTTATTATTTTTTATGTTTTCCTGTAAATTAGTTATAAGCATGAATTCTTAAATGCTCTTGCTTTACTAATTTAAACAATGTTGGTTACTATAACAAAGGATTCTTCACTGCTCTTTGTTTGTAGTCATTTCATTTCTTTCCTTTGGACATGGTGAAAGAGTCTTAGTTGCCTTTCATCCCTTCAAAATCATCCCATCCACTTTAAATTTTAAGGATTGTTCTCTGTCTAGCTATCTTGCCCTGTAATACCATCTTGTGCTTAGAATAGAAATCCAGTAAAGCCATCCTTTGACTCCATAGCCCAATGGACTAAAAGCTCTCAATCTTTCCCTTAGTTTGTGGATTCCACCATTTTCCCAAAACAAACTCTTGAATCTATAACTAGCCTAAAACTTTCCAAGAACAAAGATAAATCATAAAGAGAGAGCCCTCTATGGATGCAGAGTGGCTAGATTCTGCATCTAAAAGGTTGGTTTGTGGTTACCTCGGGTATACTTTCCTCTTACACAACTTCTAGGAAAAACTGAGTGATAACAAGTACAAAGGCCTGTGACAAGGGAGGAACTTGATGATCGTTGTGGAGGATTGGGTCATGCTTTAGTCACATTGGCTAAGTGCCCGACATGACTCATGGATAGATTGGATGGCACACTCTTGGGTGGAATTCTCATGGCCAAGACCAAGAGAAAGTCTTGGTGGAACCTTTGGTGAAGGAGCTATGATGGAGAGACTCATGTGATGAGGATACGGTTGGGTGACCGAGTTCACTAGACTGAAGATTGCAGCTTGGATGGGGATGACCGATTGTTGTGATGGGTCTACTTGGTTGGAATACATGGCAACTTAGTCATGGACATCAAGTTGGAGACATGGAGCATGGTAGTCTTATGCAGGGACATTATGTGGGAGCACTTGTAGAGGTGTCACTTATGGGCATCCAATGAGGAGTGCCAAAGTAGGGATGTTGTGCAGGTGGATTTGCTAGTGTGACATGGAGACTTATTACTTGTGAGCCGATGGAGAGGTTGTGCACTCTTGTACAACAAGGCCATGGACTTGGATGGATTTGTGAGTAGACTATGGGGCATTCTTACTACATGGAGAGCTGAGGCATCTTGCAGAGACCTTTGGGCTGAGACTTGTACGCTTGTTGAGATCTTGGTTTGGGATGACTCATGGAGCTCATGATGACATGAGATTGTTGTGAATTTTGGGGACTTCATATATGGTGGAATTAGAGGATCTGATGCATTAAGGAGTTGAGGTCAGAGACTTTGATGCAGGATGGGGTGCATACTTTCAAGTAGATGCATGGGGATGGCTTGAAAGAGTGACTTGATGTGGAGGATCGATATGAGACACTTTGGAGTGATGGAGTTACGGCGATGATGATTCCTTGGTGGCAACACTTGGGCATGGGTTGAGCCGAGACTCATCTACTTTTGACACATGGGAGCTGATTGATCTATGATTATGGGCAGCACATGGATAGATGAGACATGTGTATACTTGTTTCTATGGAAGACTTGAGGGATGACACATCACAGATGTGATGGAGGTAGCTTCATGGAGCTGGATGTGGCACACCGAGAGTTGGAGTTGATGAGATGGTCTCTTCATATTGAGGAGGCACACATAGGGATGATGTTGGGATAGATGTGGTTGATTTCATGCAGCACATTGACACCAAACATCATGGACGACATGTTGCAGATAATATGAGGACTACTTCATGGACCTGAACATGGCTTATACTTATGGATGGATTCTTGATCGAGTTCAGGATGTGATAGGATGTTTTGAGAAACAACTGATGATGGCATGAGGATGTTCACTCTCATGGTTTGAGCGTGACAGTTGGACTGATCACCCGACTAGCTCAAACTTGGGGACTAGTAGTGTATAGAGATTTGTTAGCATTTGTTGGAGTATCATGGCAGCAGTTCACATGAGGACGACACATGATGAGGTCGACACGATATGTTGTAGTGGGCATGTAGCTTGAGATGGAGGGGCCAGCCTTCCACGATGGAGCAGCATGTGGAGATTGTGAAAGGGTGGTCGATGGTCATGGATTGAGATGATTTCTGATGTATGGCATACCGATGGGTGCATACCTTGATATGGTGATCTTGGTGACAGATGGTTGCCGAGGCGAGACATGATGGAGACAGTGGTTCTGCATATGTTGCAGAGATGTTGCAGTATGTGGAGGAGTTGACATCATGGATGATCTTGGTGGATGGTTACCAGGATGATATGTTGTCGAGGACGACAATGACTTCAGGTGGAGGAGGATGTAAGGACCTACGGTCCTTGGCACGATCATCTAAAGTACGACCGTGGGTGAGAGCGCGGTTGGGCGTGTGAGCTACGGTGTGACAAAGAAATGCAACGAAGTATGCAAGCTCCTTTGAACATGCGACGATGGGAAGGAGGTTGACATGTTTATAGGCATGGTGACTTGCGTTACAACTTATGAAGGTCGACCACACTTGAGATGAAGGCTGACTTGAGATAAGGGGCTTTTGCGATGAGTGTGGGCGTTTGGGAGGTTGGCTGGGCAAGCCACCACCCCACCTTGCGATGTGTATATATTCCTGCACGTTGGGAGGCATTTGTCACCAATGCATTCGATCATCATACATCTTCACACAAGGAAGAAGTGCACAATTCTAAGTGTGCAAAGACAAGAGGAGAAGGTGCAGTTCTCATGTGCCCATTGTTGGGCTAGTAGCACGATGGAAGAGCGTTGCACTTGGTGTTGGGTGAAGGTGCAGGCGAAGGTGCGCCCGGTGGTCGGGTGAGGCATGCATGGTGAACGTGTGGCACCCGATTTGTGCGACGGCTTGGTGTGGGTGTCTTGGCGACTCGAATGGGCACCCACCCATCGTGCAAGTGTGCACAAAGACTTGTTGGAGTGTTGAGATTGTGGATGGAGGTGTGTCTCGGTTGGAGGCGCCCGTGTGTGGCGACTTGAAGGCGCGCCCGAGTTGGGAAAATGACACGACGATCCGACGAGGTGAACGAAGGATTGGTTAGTCGTGCGGAAACCATACAGAGGGGATGATGAGTTGGGAAACCGAGTTTGCTGAAGTTGTGAAAATTTGGCTGTGTAAATTTGGGGTTTCCCAAGATTAACTTGTGCATTGTAAAAGTAAAGATTCTATAATATATTGATATTGGGCAGACTCATATTGCAGGGACTTGCCCCTCCCTTTATATTGTTGTGCATTTCTCTTGTATAATGTTGTTGATAATGGATGTGTATGGGTGTTCATTGGTATAAAGGCACATTAATAATACTTGGTAACGAAAATAAAACTAAGTATGGATTTTTAAGGCATAGTCTACAATCGTAAGTATTGGTGAAAAGAAAACGGTTGGTAGTGTTGCACCTCGCCTAGCACGGTTGAACGACTACCATAGGCTTGGGGGCGTGACAGGACGGGTCGGGTGAGGGAATCCATGCAAACTACTTCGGGCGAGGGCGTCCGTGCAAACTGGTTCAGGCAGGTCGTTCGGGCGAGGTCGTCTGTGCAAACTTGTTTAGGCGAGGGCGTCCATGCAAACTCGTTCGGGGGGGTCGTTCGGGCGAGGACATCCGTGCAAACTCGGTCAGGCAGGTCAGGCGAGGGCGTCCGTGTCAACTCGTTCGGGCGGGTCGCACGAGGGCATCTGTGCAAACTCGTTCAGGCGGGTCGAGCAAGGGCACGCCCAGGCACAGGAGCTCGTATTGAAAATGCTAAGTTGTGACTTGGGGTGGCCTTTGTGCACGTTTGTGAAGCTCGTTTGCCTTTCTCTCCATTGTCCCTTTGTTTCGGTAGTACGGGTGCCCATGTAAACTCGTTCGGGTGAGGGAGTCCGTGTCAACTCGTTTGGGTGGGTCGGACGAGGGCGTCCGTGTCAACTCGTTTAGGCGGGTCGGGCGAGGGCGTCCGTGTCAACTCGTTCAGGCGGGTCATTCAGGTAAGGGAATTCGTGTAAACTCGTTCAGGCTGTTTGGGCAAGGGCGTGCCCGGGCGAACAAGCCCATATCAAAAATGCTAAGTTGTGACCCGAGGATGGCTCTGTACACGTTCGTGCAGCTCATTTGCCCGGCTCTCGCTTGTCCCTTCATTTCAGTCATGCAGGCGCCCATGTAAACTCGTTTGGGTGGGTCATTTGAGGGATTTCATGTCAACTCGTTCGGGCGGGTCAGGTGAGGGCATCCGTGTGAACTCGTTCAGTTGGGTCAGGCGAGGGCGTCCATGTGAACTCGTTCGGGTGGGTCGAGCGAGGGAGCGCCCGGGAAAATGAGCCCGTATAAAAAATGCTAAGTTGTGACCCAAGGTTGGATTTGTGCACGTTTTTGTAGCTCGTTTGCCCAGCTCTCCCTTGTCCCTTCGTTTCAGTCATGTGGGTGCCCATGTAAACTCATTCGTGCAGGTCGTTTGAGGGTGTCCATGTCAAATCGTTCAGGCGGGTCGTTCGGGCGGGTCGGGCGAGGGCACACCTAGGTGAACGAGCCTGTATCAAAAAAATGCTAAGCTGTGACCCGAGGTTGGCTTTGTGCACGTTCGTGTAGCTCATTTTCCCGGCTCTCCCTTGTCCCTTCATTTCAGTGAGTCGTTTGAGGGTGTGTGTGTGAACTCGTTCGGGTGGGTCGGGCGAGGGCGTGCGTGTGAACTCGTTCAGGCAGGTTGGGCGAGGGCATCCGTGTGAACTCATTCACGCATGTCGGACGAGGGCGCGCCCAGGCGAACGAGCCCGTATCAAAAAATGCTAAGTTGTGACCCGAGGTTGGCTTTGTGCATGTTCGTGCAACTCGTTTGCCCAACTCTGCCTTGTCCCTTCGTTTCGGTGAGTCATTTGAGGGCATGCATGTGAACGCGTTCAGGTGGGTCGGGCAAGGGCATGCCCAGATGAAAGAGCCCGTATCAAAAAATGCTAACTTGTGACCTGAGGTTGGCTTTGTGCACGTTCGTGCAGCTCGTTTGCCCGGCTCACCCTTGTCCCTTCGTTTCAGTGAGTCGTTTGAGGGCGTGCGTGTGAACTCGTTCGGGCAGGTTAGGTGAGGGCATCCGTGTGAACTCGTTTGGGCGGGTCAGGCGAGGGCGTGCCCGCGCGAACGAGCCCATATCAAAAAATGCTAAGTTGTGACCTGAGGTTGGCTTTATGCACGTTCGTGCAGCTTGTTTGCCTGACTATCCCTTGTCCCTTCGTTTTGGTGAGTCGTTTGAGGGCGGGCGTGTGAGCTCGTTCGGGCGGGTCGGGCGAGGGTGTCCATGTGAAATCGTTCAGGCGGGTCGGGTGAGGGCGTGCCCAGGCGAATGAGCCTATATCAAAAAATGCTAAGTTGTGACCCGAGGTTGGCTTTGTGCACGTTCTTGCAGCTCATTTTCCCGACTCTCCCTTGTCGCTTTGTTTCGGTGAGTCGTTTGAGGGCGTGCGTGTGAGTTCGTTCGAGCGAGTCAGGCGAGGGCATATGTGTGAACTCGTTCGGACGGGTCAGGTGAGGGCGCGTCCGTACGAACGAGCTGGCATCAAAAAATGCTAAGTTGTGACTCGAGGTTGGCTTTGTGCACGTTCGTGCAACTCGTTTGCCTGGCTCTCCCTTGTCCCTTCATTTCGATGAGTCGTTTGAGGGCGTGCATGTGAGCTCGTTCAGGCGGGTCGGGCGAGAGTGTCCGTGTGAACTCATTTGGGCATGTTGGGTGAGGGCATCCGTGTGAACTTGTTCGGACTAGTCGGGCGAGGGTGCGCCTGGGTGAACGAGCCCATATCAAAAAATGCTAAGTTGTGACCCAAGGTTGGCTTTGTGCACGTTTATGCAACTCATTTGTCGGGCTCTCCCTTGTCCCTTCATTTCGGTAAGTTGTTTGAGGGCGTGCGTGTGAGCTCGTTTTTGAGGGTTGGGCAAGGGCATCCGTGTGAACTCGTTCGGGTGGGTCGGGCGAGGGCACGCTTGGGCGAACGATCATGTATCAAAAAATGATAAGTTGTGACTCAAGGTTGGCTTTGTGCACGTTCATGTAGCTCGTTTTCCCGGCTCTCCCTTGTCCCTTTGTTTTAGTGAGTTGTTTGAGGGCGTGCGTGTGAGCTCGTTCGGGCAGGTCGGGCGAGGGCATCCGTGTGAACTCGTTCGGGCGAGTCGGGCGAGGGCGTCTGTGTGAACTTGTTCAGGTGTGTAATGCCCCCAATCCTACAGTAGTCTTTCAACTGTGCTGGTGAGGTGCGACACCATCGAACACTTTATTTTTACCAATACTCGTGCACATGGACTATGCCTATCCACTTACTCCTACTTAGCTTGTGATTCTCAACAAAGTATTATTATGTTATCCTTTATACCAATGAACACCCATACACATTCATTATCAAGAGCAATTATAAACGAGAACACAATTGCACAGTATAAAGGGAGGGGAAACTCCCTGAACAATTAGTCTGCCCAACAATATATTATATATATCAGTTTACAATGTACAAGTATGCTTGGTAAGTCCAAGTCCCATACTTAGTCAATTTTACAATCAAAGCAAAACTCGGTTGCCTTCTTTCGTTTCACCTCCGTACACCCTTGCACGATGGGCGGGCGCTCACCCGAGCCACCATGACACCCACGCCAAGACTTGGCATAAATGGCACCTCAACCGACCACCGAGCACACCTTGCCCAACGCCTTCACCCAACTCCAAGTACGAGCTATCTCCGTGCGTTCACCAAGACTAGCGCATGAGCTATGTGCTCTACCTCTTGTACTTTCTGCGCACAAGAACTGTGCACTTCCTCTTGTGCGAAGATGTTGAATGATCGAATGAATTGTGTGTTCCCAAGTGTTCCAACGCTCCACATATATACTCAACGTAACGTGTGGGTGGGCTGCCTAGCCAACTACCCCACCAACTCTTACACACCCCTCTCCAACGCCCAATTGCTCCATGGTTAAGTTGGCCTTCAACCATTTCGCACTATGCTCGACCGAGGGTATAAAATCCATCGCATATCATTTGTCACTTGTCACAAACCTTTGTTTCATTGCAAGCTTCATCACATATCATTTCATAACCGGGTCGCACTTGTGTCGCACGACCGCCCGTGCGCTCCAACCGTTGCTCGCCCGTGCGTGCGCCCAGGTCGCCTGGCGCCCAACCGTGTCACACAACCGAAGGCATTACATCCTCCTCCACCTGAAATCATTGTTGTCCTTGACAACATACGATCCTGGTATCCATCCACCAAGATCATCAATATCCATGATGTCAACTCCTCCACATACTGCAAACATCCCTGCAACATATGTAGAACTCCATCTCCACCATGTCTCACCTCAACGACCATCTGTCACCAAGATCACCATACCAAGGTACACATCCCATCAGTATGTCATACATTAGATATCCTCTCAATCCATGATCATCGACCACCCTGTCACAATCTCCACATGCTGCTCTCCATCGTGGAAGGCTAGCCCCTCCATCTCAAGCTACATGCCCACTGCAACATCGTGTCAACCCCATCATGTGTCATCATGTGAACTGCTGCCATGATACTCCAACACAATGCTAACACATATTTGCGCCAACATCGCATCCCAATAGTCACATCAATCTGTACACTTCCGGACCCCATGTCTGAACTAGTTGGGTAGCTAATCCAACCATCACGCTCAAATCATGAGAGTGAACATCCTCATATCATCATCAGTCATTTCTCAAAACATCTGCCACGTCCTGAACTCATCAAGAATCTATCTCCATATAAGTGTAAACCATGCCCAGGTCCATGAAGTAGTCCTCATCTCATCTGCAACATGCCATGATGCTTGATGCGAAGCCATCCCTGCACCATCATACCTGCTCAACCTTCTTTAAGGACTCACTGCCATGAGCAGCTAACAATGAGCCCCATCTTCTTTTCCATCTAAGAATATGTGGAGGGAGTAGAGCCTGAAGGCTCACCCTCACTAATCATCTCAATCCACTTGTCAAGATCCTCAATCTCCATCCTTTGTAGATAAGTGACCCGATCCTCCTCTTGGACATCCGGCCTCACATATACCTCATCATCATCATCATCATCCTCGACCACTTCTAGCCTTCTTGACAAATCCAAGATACTATATGAAAGAGTCTTGATGACCAATGACTGCTCGGTAAGCTTTGTCTCAACCATGGACAACCGCTTACTCATGTCACACATTCGCTTCTCATCCTCCATTTGCATCACTGCCACTCTACAATTAGGCCTTGTTACTCCAATGGTAGGCACACCAATGGGTACATCTTCCATTCCATTGTAAATGTACAGCTTATTCAAATGTGGAACAATCATAGCATGAAATTGTTTCATGAATTCCATCCCCAGCACAGCCTCATAGTCATCTATCCACACTATAGTGAAGTTAACCTTCCCTGTCCACTAACCAAGTGTTGTGTCCACCTTTTTAGCTACACCAAGAACTTCATCCAGAGGAGAATTCACTGTCTTCATTTGTGCCTTGATAGGTACAAATTTCAGCCCAATCCTTCTCGCAGTATCTTCTCCCATGAAGTTGTTAGAAGCCCTACTATCCACCATAGCGAGTACATCAGCATCTCCGAATTTCATCCGAACATACTCCAACTTATTCCTCTTAGGATCCTTTCGAGAGACCACCTCTGTAGCAACATCAGCACCAAGTATCTGCATCATCCCCACAGAAGCTCCTTCATCCTTCATATTAGATTGTGCAATCGCAGCCACTTTCAGTTTAGAAGGACAATTCTTCACTGTATGTGGTCCAGCACATATCCAACACTTCAAGACTTTCTTCGTCTTCGAACTGTCATCCGATTTCGAAGCATCATCTTTCTTCTTATATTTCGGCTTGTCAGACTTCTTCTTCGTATCATCAGAAGTCTCATCATAATGCTCTACCAACCTGTCCACAAAAGCAAAAGCCTCTTCAAGTTTTCTAATCCTCTATCTCTTCACTTCATTGCGTGCCCAAGGCTTCAACCCAATAATGAAATTGAACACCTTGTCCCTCTCCTCCATGCTAGGAAGTTCTAGGACCGCACTTGCAAACTCCCGCTGATATGTCTGAAGGTTCCCTATCTGCTTTATGAATTTTATCTTCATCCTTGCTTCCCACGTTTCATCTTGAGGCCTGAAATGGGCCTACAAAGCTCCTTTCATTTCATCCCACGAAGTGATGTCACTAGCACTGCCACTGGCAATCTAGTCCATCCTCCTTCGCCACCACATCTTAGCATCCTTTGTTAAGAACTGAGCAACTACCTTGACCTTTGTCTCATCATCAGATAGACCCAACCATTCCAAGTATTGATCCATTTCCCATATAAAGTTGCCAAGGGTCTTTTCACTCCTTGTACCATCGAAAGATTCTGGTTCCTTGACTTTCACATGAGGCACTCACTCCTCCACCTGAGCCATGCCTCACGGCCTTCTTCAACACCGCGATCTCATCTCTGGCTTCATCAAGAGATTTCTTCAAGTCCACAATCTCTGCAAGACCCTGGTCCCTTGCTTCTTCAACCTCCTTGACCCTTACTTCAAGTTGTGTACACATAAGATCAGTGTACTCGTGTTGTGTCCAGAGTTCATCGAGCTCTTCCTTCAACTTCGTATTGGCCTCTTGTCCCTTAGCGAACAAGTCCATCTTCTTTTCCCAAGAAGTCTCCATGGCCTCCATTCTCACCAACACTTTCTCCATAAGTGTTATAGTAGCATCCTTTACACTAGACCCAGCCTGGGATTCGGCCATTGCTAATAGCCTCCTCATTCTTTGCAATCTAGTCTCGACCATACAACAACTTCACCTGCAACCCAAGTCCTTCATGCAACACTTATCGGGAAGTGTTTCACCAACCTCTTTCCTCTGCAAGTACCTATCACCACAGTCACTTCTTCATGAGCAACCTTTCTCTACACCCAAACCTATTCAACAAGCTCTGATACCACCTCACGATAGTGTAGTGGGATCAACACTTCATCTGCAAGCTTCACCAGCTATGATACCAACTGTCACACCCCCAAGCCTACGGTAGTATTTCAACCGTGCCAACGAGGTGCGGCACATAGAACACTTTCTTTTTACCAATACTCGTGCACATGGACTACGCCTATCCACTTACTCCTACTTAGCTTGTGATTCTCAACCAAGTATTATTATGTTATCCTTTATACCAATGAACACCCATACACATTCATTATCAACAAAAATTATAAACAAGAACACAATTGCACAGTATAAAGGGAGGGGCAACTCCCTGAACAATGAGTCTGCCCAAAAATATATTATATATATCAGTTTACAATGTACAAGTATGCTTGGTAAGTCCAAGTCCCATACTTAGTCAATTTTACAATCAAGGCAAAACTCAGTTGCCTTCTTTCGTTTCACCTCTGTACACCCTTGCACAATGGGTGGGTGCTCACCCAAGCCACCAAGACACCCATGCCAAGACTTGGCACAAACGGCACCTCAACCGACCACCGGGCACACCTTGCCCAACGCCTTCACCCAACTCCAAGTACGAGCTATCTCCGCGCATTCACCAAGACTAGTGCATGAGCTATGCGCTCTACCTCTTGTCCTTTCTGCGCACAATAACTGTGCACTTCCTCTTGTGCGAATATGTTGAATGATCAAATGAATTGTGTGTTCCCAAGTGTTCCAACTCTCCACATATATACTCAACGTAACGTGTGGGTGGGCTACCCAGCCAACTGCCCAACCAACTCTTACACACCCCTCTCCAATGCCCAATCGCTCCATGGTTAAGTCGGCCTTCAACCATTTCACACTATGCTTGACTGAGGGTATAAACTCCATCGCATATCATTTGTCACTTGTCGCAAACTTTAGTTTCGTCATAAGCTTCGTCGCATATCATCGCATAACCGGGTCACACTTGTGTCGCATGACCGCCCGTGCACTCCAACCGTCACTCGTCTGTGCGTGTGCCTGAGTCGACCGACGCCCAACCGCGTCGCACAACTGGAGGCGTTACAGGGTGGGTTAGGCGAGGGCGTCTGTGTGAACTCGTTCAGGCAGGTCGGGCGAGGGCGCGCCCGGGCGAAGGAGCCCGTATCAAAAAATGCTAAGTTGTGACCCAAGGTTGGCTTTGTGCACGTTCGCGCAACTCATTTTCCCGGCTCTCCCTTGTCCCTTCATTCGGTGAGTCGTTTGAGGGTGTGCACGTGAGCTCGTTCAAGCGGGTCGGGTGAGGGCGTCTGTGTGAACTCGTTCGGGCAGGTTGGGCAAGGGTGCGCCTAGGTTAACGAGCCTGTATCAAAAAATGCTAAGTTGTCACCTGAGGTTGGCTTTGTGAACGTTTGTGCAGCTCGTTTACCCGGCTCCCCCTTGTCCCTTCGTTTCAATGAGTCATTTGAGGGCATGCATGTGAGCTCGTTCAGGCGGGTCAGGCGAGGGCGTCCATGTGAACTCGTTCGGGCGGGTTGGGCGAGGGCGTGCCCAGCCGAACGAGCCCGTATCAAAAAATACTAAGTTATGACCTAAGGTTGGCTTTCTACACGTTCGTGCAGCTCGTTTGCCCAGCTCTCCCTTGTCCCTTCGTTTCGGTGAGTCGTTTGAGGGCATGTGTGTGAACTCATTTGGGCGGGTCAGTGAGGGCGTGCCCTGGCGAACAAGCCCGTAGCAAAAAATGCTAAGTTGTGACACGAGGTTGGCTTTCTACACATTCGTGTAGCTCATTTTCCCGGCTCTCCCTTGTCCCTTCGTTTTGGTGAGTCGTTTGAGGGCGTGCGTGTGAACTCGTTCGGGTGGCTCGGGTGAGGGCGTACATGTTAACTTGTTCGGGTGGGTCGGGCGAGGCTGTCTGTGTGAGCTCGTTCAGGCGGGTCGGGCGAGTGCGCGCCTGGGCGAATGAGCCCATATCAAAAAATGCTAAGTTGTGACCCAAGGTTAGCTTTGTGCACATTCGTGCAACTCGTTTACCCAGCTCTCCCTTGTCCCTTCATTTCAGTGAGTCATTTGAGGGCGTGCATGTGAACTCGTTCGGTCGGGTCAGGTGAGGGCGCGCCCAAGCGAGCGAACCCATATCAAAAAATGCTAAGTTGTGACCCAAGGTTGGCTTTGTGCGCGTTCGTGCAGCTCGTTTGCCCGGCTCTCCTTTGTCCCTTCGTTTCGGTGAGTCGTTTGAGGGTGTGCATGTGAACGCGTTCAGGCGGGTCAAGCGAGGGCGTCCATGTGAACTCGTTCGGGCGGGTCGGGCGAGGGCACGCCCGGGCAAACGAGCCCATATCAAAAAATGGTAAGTTGTGACCCGAGGTTGGCCTTGTGCATGTTTGTGCAACTCGTTTTCCCGGCTCTCCCTTGTCCCTTCGTTTCAGTGAGTCGTTTGAGGGCATGCATGTGAACTCGCTCGGGTGGGTCAGGCGAGCGCGCGCCCGGGTGAGTGAGCCCGTATCAAAAAATGCTAAGTTGTGACCCAAGGTTGGCTTTGTGCACATTTGTGCAGCTCGTTTGCCTGACTCTCCTTTGTCCCTTCATTTCGGTGAGTCGTTTGATGGCGTGCGTGTGAACTCGTTCGGGCGGGTCAGGCAAGGGCATCCGTGTGAACTCGTTTGGGTGGGTCAGGCTAGGGCGTGCCCGGGTGAATGAGCCCGTATCAAAAAATGCTAAGTTGTGACCCGAGGTTGGCTTTGTGCATGTTCGTGCAGCCCGTTTGCCCAACTCTACCTTGTCCCTTCGTTTCGGTGAGTCGGGCGAGGGCGTTTATGTGAACTCATTCGGGCGGGTTGGGCAAGGGCGCACCTAGGAAAATGAGCCCGTATCAAAAAATTCTAAGTTGTGACCCGAGGTTGGCTTTGTGCACGTTCGTGTAGCTTGTTTTCCTGGCTCTCCCTTGCCCCTTCGTTTGGGTGAGTTGTTTGAGGGCGTGCATGTGAACTTGTTTGGGCGGGTCAGGCGAGGTCATCCATGTGAACTCGTTCGGGCGAGGGCGCACCCAGGCGAATGAGACCTTATCAAAAAATGCTAACTTGTGAGCCGAGGTTAGCTTTGTGCACATTCGTGTAGCTTGTTTGCCTGACTCTCCTTTGTCCCTTCGTTTTGGTGAGTCGTTGGAGGGTGTGTGTGTGAACTCGTTCGAGCTGGTCAGGCGAGGTTGTCCGTGTGAACTTGTTCAGTAGGATGGGGCGAGGGTGCGCCTAGCCGAACGAGCCCGTAACAAAAATGCTAAGTTGTGACCCACGGTTGGCTTTGTGCACATTCGTGTAGCTTGTTTTCCCAACTCTCCCTTGTGCCTTCGTTTCGGTGAGTTGGGCGAGGGCATTCATGTGAACTCGTTTGGGAGGGTCGGGCGAGGGCGCGCCCGGGCGAACGAGCCCGTATCAAAAAATGCTAAGTTGTGACCCGAGGTTGGCTTTGTGCACGTTTGTGCAGCTCGTTTGCCTGGCTCTCCCTTGTCCCTTCATTTCGATGAGTTGTTTGAGGGCGTGCGTGTGAACTCGTTCAGGTGGGTTGGGTGAGGGCTCACCCGGGCGAACGAGCCCATATCAAAAAATGCTAAGTTGTGACCCGAGGTTGGCTTTGTGCACATTCATGGCGGCTCTCCTTTGTCCCTTTATTTCAGTGAGTCGTTTGAGGGCATGTGTGAACTCGTTCGAGCTGGTCGGGCGAGGGTGTCCGTGTGAACTTGTTCGGTCAGGTCGGGTGAGGGTGCGCCCGAGAAAACGAGCCCGTATCAAAAATGCTAAGTTGTGACCCGCGGTTGGCTTTGTGCACGTTTGTGTATCTCGTTTGCCTGGCTCTCCTTTGTCCCTTCGTTTCGGTGAGTAGTTTGAGGGCGTGCATGTCAACTCGTTCGGGTTGGTCGGGTGAGTGCGTCTGTGTGAACTCGTTCGGTCAGGTCGGGCGAGGGCGTGCCTGGGCGAACGAGCCCATATCAAAAAATTCTAAGTTGTGACCTAAGGTTGGTTTTGTGCATGTTTGTGTAGCTCGTTTGCGTGGCTCTCCCTTGTCCCTTCGTTACAGTCATTTGGGCACCCATGCAAACTCGTTCGGGTGGGTTGTTTTAGGGCATCTGCCTCAATTTGTTGGGGCGGGTCGGGTGAGGGCATGCTCGAGCGAACGATCCCGTGACAAAAATGCTAAGTTGTGACCTGAGGTTGGCTTTGTGCACATTCGTGCAGCTCGTTTGCCCGACTCTCCCTCGTCCCTTTGTTTCGGTCTTGTCTGTGCCCGTGTAAACTCTTGCGGGCGGGTCGTGCGAGGGAGCTCGTGTCAACTTGTTCGGGCAGGTCGTTTGAGGGCATCCGTGCAAACTCGTTTTGGTGAGGGCGTCTATGTAAACTCGTATGGGTTGTTGTGGTGTGGTTCCCTGGCTTGTCTTGGTCCCCTTGTGCCCATCCAAATGATACAAGTGACAGGTTTCCTTTTCATGTGAAAGGTGGGTTGGTAATTTAGTTGTGGTTTCGGGTTTGCCTGAAGGATGGCCTTGGGTCATTTGTAGGGTGGCTGATTTTCATCTTCTCTCCATCCTGACTTGGTAGCGCACGAGCGGTAATGTTTTCCATGCTCATCTTGAGAGGCATATGTGAACAATTTCCCTTCTGCTCTCTAAGTCCTTGGAGTTGTATGGGCTGTTGTGGTGTGGCTCCCTGGCTCATCTTGGTCCCCTCGTTCACCTCCAGATGATACCAGCGAGAGGGTTTCTTTCCATGTGAAAGGTGGGTTGGCAATCGAGTTTTGTTTTCGGGCTTTCCCGAACAATGGCCTTGGGTCGTCTATAGGGTGGCCAATTTTCATCTTCTCTCCATCCCCACTCGGTAACGCATGAGCGGTAATGCTGGCCATGGTAATCCCAGGAGGCATATGTGAACAATTCCCCTTCTACTCTCCAAGTTCTTAGAGCTGTATGGGCTATTGTGGTGTGGCTCCCCGGCTTGTCTTGGTCTCCTTGTGCCCCTCCAGATGATACCAGCGGTAGGTTTTCTTTCTGTGTGAAAGGTGGGTTGGCAATCAAGTTGTGTTTTTGGGTTTTCCTGAACGATGGCCTTATGTCATTTGTAGGGTGGCCAATTTTCATCTTCTCTCCATCCCCACTCGATAGCACATGAGCGGTAATGTTGGCCATTGTCATCTTGGGAGGCATATGTTAACAAATCCCCTTTTGTTCTCTAAGTTCTTGGAGCTGTATGGGTTGTCGTGGTGTGGCTCCCGGGCTTGTCCTAGTCCCCTCGTGCCCCTCTAGATGATACCAGCGACAAGTTTTCTTTCCGTGTGAAAGGTGGGTTGGCAATCAATTTGTGTTTTCGGGTTCGCGTGAACGATGGCCTTGGGTCGTTTGTAGGGTGGTCTATTTTCATCTTCTCTCCATCCCCACTCGGTAGTGCATGAGTGGTAATGTTGGCCATGCTCATCCTGGGAGGCATACGTGAACAACTCCCCTTCTTCTCTCTAAGTTCTTGGAGCTGTATGGGTTGTTGTGGTGTGGCTCCCTCGCTCGTCTTGGTCCCCTCGTGCCACTCCAGATGATACTAGCGATAGGTTTTCTTTCCGTGTGAAAGGTGGGTTGGCAATCAGGTTGTGTTTTCAAGTTTGCCTGAGTGATGGCCTTGGGTCATTTGTAGGGTGGTTGATTTTCATCTTCTCTCCATCCCCACACGGTAGCATATGAGCGGTAATCCTTGCCATGCTCATCTCGGGAGGAATATGTGAACAATTCCCCTTCTGCTCTTCAATTTCTTGGGGTCATTGTGGTGTGGCTCCCTGGCTCATCTTGGTCCCCTTGTGCCCCTCCAGATGATACCAGTGACAGGTTTTTTTCCATGTGAAAGGTGCGTTGGTAAGCGAGTTGTGTTTTTGGGTTTGCCTGAACGATGGCCTTGGGTCATTTGTAGGGTGGCCGATTTTCATCTTCACTCCATCCCCACTTGGTAGCACATGAGCGGTAATGTGGGCCATGCTCATCCCCGTCCCTCTTGCCCATCCCAATGATAAGAATAGTGAAAGTTTGCTTGGCGCTCCGTTGAGCCTTTCTTGTTGTGGTCCCAGATGGGATCCCCAAAACTCTGTCATGCCTATGTCGTTGCCATGCCCCTCGGTCATTGCGAACATTAAATTTTGATTGCATTGGGTAGCCATGTGTGGCTCCATTGAAATTGGCTCCTCGTTATATTTTTTCCTCCTCCCTATTTGGTGTGGAGGGTTTTGCTTTTCGTGTGAAAGGTGGGTTGGTAATTGAGTTGGTTTTTCGAGTTTGCCTCAAGAATGGCCTTGGGTCATTTGTAGGGCGACCGATTTTCATCTTCTCTCCATACCCACTCAGTAGCGCATGAACGATAATGTTGGCCATGCTTGTCCCTGGAGGCATATGTGAACAATTCCCCTATTGCTCCAAGTTCTCAGAGTTGTATGGGTTGTTGTGGCGTGGCTCCTTGTGAGGGTTGGCCTCTTCATTGTTCGGCTGTTTATGGCGCCAGTTTCTTGTGCTTGTACTCTTTCTATGTTGGCATTGTCGGTTGAGATGCATACATTTAAGAGGGAAGTGGAAGGGTTTTGGTTGTAAACCACCTACCCTCCCTCTTGCTTGCTTTTTCTGTCGAGTGATGTGAGGTGTTGTTATCCTTGTTGTAAAGTCAAGGGTTGGCATTCTTTTCAAAGTGCACATCATTTGTGGTTGCGTTGGCTTTGAGGTTTTGATAGATGTGTTGGCCCATATGTTTGATTGAGGGGTCGACTTTTTCCTTGCATCTTGCGTGCGTGGTAGGCTTTTGCGGTTGGAAATGTTAAGTCACAACATTTATGGGCATTTTGTTGTTTCAATTGTGTATGCACTCGTGGTCCAATGGGGAGGAGGCTTGCTACGTTGATGGTGGGGGCTATCTAGAAGAAGGATTTCGAGGTGGAACGCTTCAACCTCCCTCCTTTGCATGGAGGTGGCCGTAGGGGAAAATTATTCATCGTCCGGTCGATAAAGTTGTGGGAAATCTCCTAGGTTGCTTGTACATAGGGTGTGTGTGGTGCGAAGCTACCTGATCCGTCCTCTTGTTTGGATATGTTCTTGTATTGTGTAGCGAGCCTTTTGATTTGCATTTATTTCCTTCCTTTGCCTTCACATGATGGTTGCTGCAAGCGATCAAGTGATCGAGGTCCACCGTTGCTGCTGTCCGGGTGGACTCCTAGGTGGCCTCGGTGTGCGGCGGGGAGGGTTGGGGGGCATTTCTATGAGAGGTTGTGGGATCGGTTGGTCTTGTTTTGTTTCCTTTCGTTTCCTTTGCATTGAGGCTACCACAGGTGATCATGCGATCGAGGTCCATCGTTGCTGCTGTCCGGGTGGACTCCTAGGTGGCTTTCGTGCGGGGAGGGGAGGGTTGGGGGGCATGTGTTGTTTCAATTGTGTATGCGCTTGTGGTCCAATCGGTAGGAGGATTGCTATGTCGATGGTGGGGGCTATCTGGAAGAAGGATTTCGAGGTGGAATGCTTTGACCTCCCTCCTTTGCGTGGAGGTGGCTGTAGGGGAAAATTATTCATCGTCCGGTCGGTAAAGCTATGGGAAATCTCCTAGGTTGCCTATACATAGGGTGCATGGGGTATAGGGCTGCCTGATCCCTCCTCTTGTTTAGATATGTTCTTGTATTGTGTAGTGATCCTCTTGGTTTGTATTTATTTCCTTCCTTTGCCTTTGCATCATGGTTGCCACAGGCGGTCAAGTGATCGAGGTCCACCATTGCTGCTGTCCGGGTGGACTCCTAGGTGGCCTTGGTGCGCGGCGTGGAGGGCCTGGGGGAATTTCTAAGAAAGTTTGTGGGATCGGTTGGCCTTGTTTTATTTGATTCCGTTTCCTTTGCATTGAGGCTGCTGCAGGCGATCATGTGATCAAGGTCCATCGTTGCTACTATCCGGGTGGTCTCCTAGGTGGCCTCCGTGCGGGGAGGGGAGGGTTGGGGGGCATTTGTTGTTTCAGTTGTGTATGCACTCATGGTCCAATGGGGAGGAGGATTGCTACGTCGATGGTGGGGGCTATCTGGAAGAAGGATTTTGAGGTGGAACGCTTCGACCTCCCTCCTCTACGTGGAGGTATTCGTAGGGGAAAATTATTCATCGTCTGGTTGGTAAAGTTGGTGGAAATATCCTAGGTTGCCTGTACGTAGGGTGCGTGGGGTGCGGAGCTGCCCGATCCCTCCTGCTATTTGGATATGTTTTTGTATTGTGTAGCAAGGCTCCAGATTTGCATTTATTTCCTTCCTTTTCCTTCACATCATGGTTGCCGCAGGCGGTCGAGTGATCGAGGTCCACCATTGTTGTTGTCTGGGTGGACTCCTAGGTGGCCTCGGTGTGTGGCCTGGAGGGTCAGGGGGCATTTTTAATTGAGGTTGTGGGTTCAATTGGTCTCGTTGTTTTATTTCCTTTTTTTTCCTTTACATTGACGCTGCCACAGGCAATCATGCGATCGAGGTCCATTGTTGCTGCTGTCTGGGTGGACTACTAGGTGGCCTCCGTGCTGGGAGGGGAGCGTTGGGGGGGGGCATTTCTAAGTTGTGTTGCGGGATCGATTTGTCTTGTATTATTTCCTCCCCTTGCTTTTGTGTCGAGGCTGCCACAAGCGATCATCTGATCGAGGTCCACTGTTGTTGCTGTCCGGGTGGACTCCTAGGTGGCATCGGTGCGTGGCGAGGAGGTTTGTATGGCCTCTCTGCAATGGGATTTGTAGTCAGTCATCCTCTTTTTATTTCCTTCCTTTTCCTTCACATCGAGGCTACCATAGGCGATCGGGAGATCGAGGTCCATCGTTGCTGCTGTCCGGGTGGATTCCTAGGTGGACTCGTTGCGAAGCAGGGAGGGTTGGGGCTCATTTATAATATAGAGGTTGCATGGTTGGTCATTCTCCATTTGTTTCCCTTTGCATCGAGGTTGTCGCAGGTGATCGGTATATCGAGGTCCACCATTGCTGTTGTCCAGGTGGACTCCTAGGTGGCCTCGCTGCGCGGCGTGGAGGCTTTTGGAGGCATTCATTTCTAGGGGAGTGGGTGAGTGATCACTCATTTTCTTGTTGGTCGAGGGTGTGGCTACAAACTCCAGATTGGCCTTAGTGCATTGTGGCTCGACAGGTCTACCCATTTGTTCGCCATGTCCTTGGCATGTTGCGTGTGCTTCCTTCTTGGTATGTAAGAGGTGCAAGGCATAAAAGTTTTACATGATATTTTGACATCTTTTTGACTCGATGGGTGTTCAGGTTGGCTCTTGGTAAGAGAGCACCACAAATGCCATTTGAAGTGGGAGGGTGCTACCTGGTTGATCCTGCCAATAGTTATATGCTTGTCTCAAAGATTAAGCCATGCATGTCTAAGTATAAACTAATTCAGATTGTGAAACTGTGGATAGCTCATTAAATCAATTATAGTTTTTTTGATGGTACCATACTACTCGAATAACTATAGTAATTCTAGAGCTAATACATGCACCAAGTCCTGAATCTTTGGAAGGGATGTATTTTTGAGATAAAAGGCCAGCGCGGGCTTGCCCGCTTCTCCGGTGAATCATGATAACTCGACAGATCGCACAGCCCTTGTGCTGGCGATGCTTCATTCAAATTTTTTCCCTATCAACTTTCGATGGTAGGATAGAGGCCTAACATGGTGGTGACAGGTGACGGAGAATTAGGGTTTGATTCCGGAGAGGGAGCCTGAGAAATGGCTACCACATCCAAGGAAGGCAGCAGGCATGCAAATTACCCAATATTGACATGGGGAGGTAGTGACAATAAATAACAATACTGGGCTCATCAAGTTTGGTAATTGGAATGAGTACAATCTAAATCCCTTAAGGAGGATCCATTGCAGGGCAAGTCTGGTGCCAGCAGCTGCGGTAATTCCAGCTCCAATAGTGTATATTTAAGTTGTTGCAGTTAAAAAGCTCGTAGTTGGATCTTGGGTCGTAAAGGTAGGTCCACCTACTCGGTGTGCACCTGCCCTTCCGTCCCTTTTGTCGGCGGCGTGCTCCTGGCCTTAATTGGCTGGGTCGCAGCTCCGGCGCTGTTACTTTGAAAAAATTAGAGTGCTTAAAGCAAGCTTATGCTCTGAATACATTAGCATGGAATAACATGATAGGAGTCTGGTCCTATTGTGTTGGCCTTCGGGACCAGAGTAATGATTAATAGGGACTGTTGGGGGCATTTGTATTTCATTGTCAGAGGTGAAATTCTTGGATTTACGAAAGACAGACCACTGCGAAAGCATTTCCCAAGGATGTTTTCATTAATAAAGAATGAAAGTTGGGGGCTCAAAGACGATCAAATACCATCCTAGTCTCAACCATAAACGATGCCGACCAGGGATCAACGGATGTTACTCTAAGGAATCCACTAGAACCTTCTGAGAAATCAGAGTGTTTGGGTTCTGGGGGGAGTATGGTCGCAAGGCTGAAACTTAAAGGAATTGATGGAAGGGCACCACCAGAAGTGGAGCCTATGGCTTAATTTGACTCAACACGGGGAAACTTACCAGGTCCAGACATAGTAAGGATTGACATATTGACAGCTCTTTCTTCATTCTACGGGTGGTGGTGCATCGCCGTTCTTAGTTGGTGGAGCAATTTGTCTGGTTAATTCCGATAACAAACGAGACCTCAGCCTGCTAACTAGCTACGCAGAGGTTCCCCTTCATGGCCAGCTTCTTAGAGGGACTATGGCCATTTAGGCCATGGAAGTTTGAGGCAATAACAGGTCTATGATGCCCTTAGATGTTCTGGGCCGCACGCGCGCTACACTGATTCAGCCAATGAGATTTTCTTCCTGGTTCGAGAGGATCGGGAAATCTTCTCAAACTGCATCGTGATGGGGATAGACCATTTCAATTATTGGTCTTCAACGAGGAATTACTAGTAAGCGCGTGTCATCAACCTGTTGCTCCTACCAATTGAATGATCTGGTGAAGTGTTTAGATTGCGTCGACGATGGTGGTCCACTGTCGTCGACGTTGTGAGAAGTTCATTGAACCTTATCATTTAGAGGAAGGAGAAGTCGTAATAAGGTTACTGTAGGTGAACCTGCGGTAGGATCATGATAGCAGGGGTTTTATTTTTTGGTTCAGGTTGGTTGGGTTTCGATTGCAATGCATGATTGCGTGCTATGTCTCTAGGGGAGTGGGTTTGCTGTTTACCGGGAACATTGTTGGTTGCCTGTCTTGAGTTAACGCTTGTTTTTTTATGTGTGCTTGCAAGCCATGATTGTGCTTGTCCCACCCATCTTTTGTTTTTCTTTCCCTCAATGTGTTTCTGTAGGGGGTTCGAGAGCTTGTTTCTTGGGAGCCCTTTCAACGACCTGTTCGGCCGGACATGGTTGCTACGGTTGAGGTGCTCGGGAAATATGATGGATAAAAAAATTCAGACTCATTCGTAGCGGTGGTGCTCGGTCTTTTGTTCGTTGGAAGGAATGGGCCAAGGGTGTGGGCTTCCATAGGTGGTTCTCTCGAAAAGGTGGCGGTGGTTGATGTGTTGCTTGGGTGAGCTTTTTTGCTGGTGGTTGGGTCAAGGGAGTGGTTGCGCGTGTGCTTGGTAGCTCAAACCTTCTGTGAGGGGAAATTGTCGGGGTGGGGTCAGTGTGGGATGGATGAAGAGTGGTTCAACCCATTGGGATGGCCACCCTAGTCCCTCCCGATCATGCCTCGACAATGCCCTCGCGGAAGGGTTGGGTGTCCAGGTAATGAAAAACCCCTCCCTCGGTCTGAGGTCCATCAAAACCGCAATTTTCCCAGCTAGTGGGCAAGAGGGTGGAAATATTATCTCGTGCCTTTTCTGCCGAGGGAATTCCTTGTCCTCTCGTGAACCACTCCCCTTCTAAGGGAAAAAGAAGTAGTGGGTTGTGTCTTTGTTCCTCCCCTTGGATTGTGGGTTTTTTGTGGGACTTGGTAATTTCTTTGTTTCGTGGTGTGTGCTTTGCGGGCATCCCTCCCTTCAGTGGCCTTGCACCATCAATGTATTTGTGGCCCGCAGCTTTCTCCGGTGTTGAGTGTATGCTCGTGACAACTCCTCTTTGGAGTTTGATTCTTAACCCCCATTGACTTTCTCATTGGAAAGGTTGTTGGGTGTTTTGTACACAGAGGGGTGCGACAACGGGGTGGGTTTGTGTTATTAGTAGTCTATTTGTCGTTTGAAGAATTGTGGTAGGTTGGGGGGTTGTTTACCTTTCAGTAACGTGCTCCAGACACTGGTCTCATCGTGGCCCTTGTCTCTTCTAGTGGTCAAGTTGAGGTTGTGATTTATTTGCTTAGTTATTTGATTGATGTTTGTTATGTTGTAAAGGGTGTTGTGCCGTACATGTAGGTGGGAGGGTGTGAAGAGGTGGGGTGCTTTTTGATTGGGTGCCTTGTTCGATTTCTTTCTAGTTAGCGGACATCTTCTCAGCATGCTATTGAGCTTCCCTCTTTTCTTGGGATCTTTGTTTCTTTGGTGTTGTTTTCTTCCCTTCTTCCTTTTGCCCCTAAGCTTTGTGGAGGAGAGGTGGGATTATTGTGGATTGGAGTTCGGGAAGGACGAAAAGTAGTGCGTGTTCCCGGGGTGGCCACCCTAGTCCTTCTCGATCGTCGTCCCCTGCAGTTGCCCCCTTTTTGCGAAGGTGCGGGGGTTGGGAAGCTTGTTCTTTATTTGAGCCTCCCCTTGTGAGCCGATAGCCACATTTGATCTCTCTTGCCTTCCTGTTGTTTTCTTCCCTTCTTGCTATTGGCCCCTAACTTTATGGAGAAAAGGTGGGTGGGATTGTTGTGGATTGGTGTTCAGGAAGGACGAAATGCATTGCGCGTTCACGGGTGGCCACCCTAGTCCTTCGTGATCGCCGTCCCCCACAATTCCCTCCTTTTTGCGAAGGTAGGGGGTTGGGGAAGCTTGTTCTCTGTTTGAGCCTCTCCTTGTGAGCCGGTAGACACATTTGATATCTCTCTTTCTTTCATGTTGTTTTCTTCCTTTCGGTCCCCTAGATTTACAGAGAAAAAGTGGGATTGTTGTGGATTGGTTTTGGGGAAGGACGAAACGTAGTGCGAGTTTCCAGGGTGGCCACCCTAGTCCTTCTCAATCACCGTCCCTTGTAATTCCCCCTTTTTGCGCAGGCACGGGGTTGCAGAAGCTTTTTCTCTGTTTGAAGCCTCCCCTTGTGAGCCAGTAACCACGGTTGATGTCCCTTTCTTTCATGTTGTTTTCTTCCTTCTGGATCTTAGCTTTACGGAGAAAAGGTGGCATTGTTGTGGGTTGGTGTTTGGGAAGGATGAAACGCAGTGTGAGCTCCCGAGGTGGCCACCCTAGTCCTCCTCGATCGTCGTCCCCTTCAATTCCCCCCCTTTTTTGCAAAGGCATGGGGCTTGGGAGGCTTGTGCTTTGTTTGATCCCTCCCCTTGTGAGCCGGTAGCCACATTTGATCTCTATTTCTTTCACCTTGTTTTCTTCCCTTCTTCCTTTCGGTCCCTAGCTTTACGGAGAAAGGGGGAATTGTTGTGGACTTGCGTTCAAGAAGGAATAAAAGCAGCGCGAGCTCCAGGGGTGGCCACCCTAGTCCTTCTTGATTGTTTTTCCATGCACTTCCCCCCATTTTACGAGGGCGTGGGGCTCGGGGAGATTGTTCTCTATTTGAGCCTCCTCCTTTGAGGGTGGTAGGCACCTTTGTTTCTCTTTCTCTCATGCGTTTTCCCTCCCTTTGGCCCTTGGCCTTGCATTTTTTGTGGGGGGTGCCCCTATTCAGTGTTGTGGCTGATTTTTTGGTAATACGTGGAAACAACTCTCGGCAACGGATATCTCGGCTCTTGTCACGATGAAGAATGTAGTGAAATGCAATACTTAGTGTGAATTGTAGAATCCCGTGAATCATCGAGTTTTTGAACACAATTTGCGCCTGAGGCCTCGGTCGAGGGCACGTCTATCTGGGTGTCGCATCCCATTCAAACTTGCTCCCTGCAATATTCTAGGGAGCAGTGGAGCTGGTCGTTCGTGCCCAACGCGGTGCGGTTGGCTGAAATACCTCATACGATGTTTCATGGCGTGTGTCGACGAGCGATGATCTTGTCGCCTTGGATGGGCAGTCGACATTAGCTGATGCGGGATTTGTGTGGCATCGATTGAACTTGCTTTGCTCTCTCTTGCCCTCCCACTGGGTAGGGTAGATTTAGCTCCAACTTTGCGACCTCAGCTCAGGCGAGCGAACCGGGAAGAGCCCAACATGAAAATCGGGTGGTAGCATTGCCTGAATTGTAGTCGTAGAAGTGTCCTCAGTGGTGGACCTGGGCCAAGTCCCTTGGAAGGGGGCGCCTGAGAGGGTGACAACCTCGTTGGCTGGGGACCCTGCCACATCACGAGGTGTTTTCGGCGAGTCGGGTTGTTTGGGAATGCAGCCCTAATTGGGTGGTAAATTCCGTCCAAGGTTAAATACGGGCGAGAGACCGATAGCAAACAAGTACCGAGAGGGAAAGATGAAAAGGAATTTGAAAAGAGAGTTAAAGAGTGCTTGAAATTTCCATGAGGGAAGTGGATGGAGGCTATCGATGTGTCTCAATTGGATGTTGAATGGCTCAGGCTGGTCCACCACTCGACTTGAGGTGCAAACCAACACGGGCTGCTGCATCGTCACAAGTGCGGGTGGATTGCCACCTGTTGGTTTGCCACTACGGTGCTCAAGGAATGAAGCATGCGCCCTTGTGGTAGGCTATATGCACCTGCACGCTCATGGTGTTGGTCGACAGGCTTTCCATTCGACCCGTCTTGAAACACGGACCAAGGAGTCTAACATGTGTGCGAGTCGGCGGGTTTGAAAACCTGCGAGGCGCAAGGAAGCTGACAGGCGAGATTAGCTCACTTTGGGGGGTGCATCGTCGACTCACCTTGAGCTTATGTGAAGGGTTCGAGTGCGAGCACATCTTTTGGGACCCGAAAGATGGTGAACTATGCCTGAGCAGGGTGAAGCCAAAGGAAACTATGGTGGAGGCTCGTAGCGATACTGACGTGCAAATCATTCGTCTGACTTGGGTATAGGGGCGAAAGACTAATCGAACCATCTAGTAGCTAGTTTCCTTCGAAGTTTCCCTCAGGATAGCTAGAGCTCATGCGAGAGTTTTATCTGGTAAAGAAAATGATTGGAGGCATCGGAGGCATAACGCCTTTGACCTATTCTCAAACTTTAAATAGGTAAGAGGGTGCGGTTGCTCCATTGAGCCGTGTCGTGGAATCGAGAGCTCCAAGTGGGCCATTTTTGGTAAGCAGAACTGGCGATGCAGGATGAACTGAAAGTCGAGTTACGGTGCCAAATCGCATGCTAACCTAGATCCCACAAAGGGTGTTGGTTGATTAAGACAGCATGACGGTGGTCATGGAAGTTGAAATCCGCTAAGGAGTGTGTAACAACTCACCCGCCGATTCAACTAGCCTCGAAAATGGATGGCGCTAAAGCGCGCAACCTATACTCGATCGTTGGAGCAATTTCCTGGCTCCGATGAGTAGGAGGACGTGGGGGTTGTTGAGAAACCTCGAGCGTGAGCTTAGGTGGATTGGCCCTCGGTGCAGATCTTAGTGGTAGTAGCAAATATTCAAACGAGAAATTTGAAGACTGAAGTGGGGAAAGGTTCCATGTGAACAACACTTGTACATGGGTTAGTCAGTCCTAAGAGATGGGGAAGCCTTGTATCAAGGGTGCACTCTGCATGAGCATCGAAAGGGAATTGGGTTAATATTCCCGAACCGAGACATGGCGACGAGTGGAAACGTTAGGAAATCCGGAGACATCGTCGAGGGCCTCGGGAAGAGTTATCTTTTCTTGTCAACAGCTTGCCCACCCTGGAATCGGTTCACTCGGAAATAGGGTCCAGCAGCTGGAAGAGCACCGCACGTCTTGTAGTGTCTGGTGTGCCCTCGATAGCCCTTAAAAATCTCGAGGACCGAGTACCATTCATGCTCGGTCGTACTCATAACCGCATCAAGTCACCAAGGTGAACAACCTCTAGTCAATAGAACAATGTAGGTAAGGGAAGTTGGCAAAATGGATCCGTAACTTTGGGAAAAGGATTGGCTCTGAGGGCTGTGCCTAGGGGTATATGCCCTCAACTCGTGGGCTGTCGGCAGTCTGCCCGAGCTACTCTTGCAGCGAGGCTGGGTAGTCGCGTGCCAATTGGGCTACAGGCATAAAATGCCCCCTACCGGGGGCTTTTTTGTAGCCGTCGAACAGTCAACTCAGAACTGGTACGGATAAGGGGAATCTGACTGTTTAATTAAAAAAAAGCATTGCGATGGTCCATGTAGATGTTGACGCAATGTGATTTCTGCTCAATGCTCTAAATGTCAAAGTGAAGAAATTCAACCAAGCGTGAGTAAAAGGTGGGAGTAACTATGACTCTCTTAAGGTAGCCAAATGCCTCATCATCTAATTAGTGACGCGCACGAATGGATTAACGAGATTCCCACTGTTCCTATCTACTATCTAGCAAAACCACAGCCAAGGGAACGGGCTTGGCATAATCAGTGGGGAATGAAGACCCTGTTGAGCTTGACTCTAGTCCGACTTTGTGAAATTACTTGAGAGGTGTACAATAAGTGGGAGCCGTTTTCGGCACAAGTGAAATACCACTACTTTTAACGTTATTTTACTTATTCTGTGGGGCAGAGATGGGGCACTACCCCTTTTTTTGGCCTTAAGGCACATTTCAGCGGGTCGATTCGGGCGTAAGACATTGTCTTGTGGGGAGTTTGGCTGGGGCGGCACATCTGTTAAAAGATAACGCAGGTGTCCTAAGATGAGCTGAATGAGAATATAAATCTCGTGTGGAACAAAAGGGTAAAAGCTCATTTGATTTTGATTTTCAGTACGAATGCAAACCGTGAAAGCGTGGCCTCTTGATCCTTTAGATTTTCGGAATTTGAAGCTAGAGGTGTCAGAAAAGTTACCACAGGGATAACTGGCTTGTGGCAACCAAGCATTCATATTGATGTTGCTTTTTGATCCTTCGATGTCAGCTCTTCCTATCATTGTGAAGCAGAATTCACCAAGTGTTGGATTGTTCACCCACCAATAGGGAACGTGAGCTGGGTTTAGACCATCATGAGACAGGTTAGTTTTACCCTACTGATGAACCGCACCACAATAGTAATTCAACTTAGTACGAGAGGAACCGTTGATTCATACAATTGGTCATCACGCTTGGTTGAAAACCCAGTGGCGCGAAGATACCGTGTGTTAGATTATGGTTGAACGCCTCTAAGTCAGAATCCACGCTAGAAGCGGTGCATGTCACTCTTCAACTATATCCCGACCCATAGTAGGGGCGTCCTTTTGTCGCCCCCAGGGGCCCGTGTCATTTGTAAATCGCGACCGTGAAGCATCTCGGTCGGGGCAGCTTTGAAGTTCAATTCCAAATGGTTGTTGAGAATAATCATTTGCAAATGAATTAAATACACGACGGGGTATTGTAAGTGGCAGAGTGGCCTTGTTGCCACGATCCACTGAGATTCAGCCCTTGGTCACCTCAATTCAGAGCTTCACTCTTGTCACAAACAAATCTACGCAACCCTCCCGCTCTCGCGCCTTTGCCTCTTCCTCCAGACGACAAGTTTTTATTGCTTGGGGGCAGGAAATTTGGGGTTTCCACGCCATGATGGAAAAGGCACCAAAGCCCAGGAAAACCAGGGTTTCCATGTCGTGCCACGGCGCCCAAGAATGGGAACAATTGGGGTTTCCATGCCGCGCCTCAGCGCCCAAAATTTGGGGTTTCCACCTAGTGCCTAAAATTTGGGGCTTTCATGTCACGCCAAAAATTTGGGGTTTTCACCTGGTGCCTACAATTTGGGGCTTCCATGTGGCGCCAAAAATTTGGGGTTTACACCCGGCACCTAAAATCTGGGGCTTCCATGTCACGCCAAAAATTCGGGGTTTCCATGTCGCGCCTAAAATTTGGGGGTTCTGCCCAGTGCTAAAAAATTTGGGGTTTCCAAGTCGCACCCCGGCGCCCAAGCCTAGGGAAACTTGGGGTTTCGATGTCGCGCCTAAAATTTGGGGTTTCCGCCCGGTGCAAAACATTTTTGGGTTTCCATGTCGCGCCACGATCGAATCTGGCGGCAGTTAATTTTGGGGTTTCCAAGTCGCGCCCTGACGCCCAAGCCTGGGGAAACTTGGGGTTTCCATGTCGCGCCTAAAATTTGGGGCTTCTACCAAGCACAAAACATTTTGGGGTTTCCAAGTCGCACCCCGGCGCCCAAGCCTGGGGAAACTTGGGGTTTCCATGTCGCACCACGACCGAAACCGGCGGTGCCCAAGCCTGCGGAAAATGGGGGTTTCCAAGTTGCGCCCCGGCACCCAAGCCTAGGAAACTTAGGGTTTCCATGTCCCGCCCTTGATGGAACCACAGGTTTCCACATTTTACATCACCATGGAAACGCAAGGTTTTCAACAATTCCCCAACGCGGGGAACTTGGGGTTTCCATGACGATGCAAACCAGCTCGCAAGTCTCGGAAACTTGGGGTGTTTTGAAACCGCTGCCCAAGTCAGTGGACTCGCGGTTTCCATGTCGCGACACACCCTGAATCACCCGAGAGTTTGTGGAACTTCAGATTTCCATGTCGTGGGAACATGAAAAGCCGCCAAATTCCGGGGAACTCGGGGTGTCCATTTTGTGGCACAATGGAAACTGCTACCCAAATCAGTGGACACACACAGGGTTTCCATTTTGCGTCACAACAAAAAATGCCACCCATCTGGGGAACACGGTGTAAGGACCCGCGGTTCAGTTTCTTCTCTTCGGTGCGAAGTATGAACTCTACGACTGAAATGTGCGAAGGGACATAAGTATAATGTGCATTAGAGGTGGAGCGATGGTTGGTTTATAGCGTGGGAGCATTTGGCAAACCCACGAGCCAACTTACATGTTGGGGTGACTTGAACGAAGGATTGTTGGCCAACCAACAATCGGATGGCAAGTTTGCGATGTGTAAGGGCGTTTTGGCATGCGGCGGTCGAGTCGGCCTGGGTAGCGACTCGCCCAACCGCTCGTATAAATATGGCAAGGTGTTGGAGAACTTGGCATTCATTCGAAGATAGACGTTCAAACATGAGACTTCGGTGATCAAGAAAAAAGTGCGAAGTAGTGGAGCAGGTCGCAAAAGAGGCGCGGGTGTATATGTGCCCGCTCTTGGGCAAGCACACACGATATGCACAGGTTTTGGTTATCGGGTGAGGGCGCGGGTAAGGAAGGCGCCCGCCGTTCGCTGTGACATGGGTGACTCGGGTAGGTTGCCCGCCCATCATGGAAGAAGAAACGTGGAGGTGTCTCCGGTGACTCGCGTAGGTTGCCCGCCCGTCGTGCAAAAGGAAATGCGGGGTGACTCGAGTGAGGTCGCTCGCCCATCGTGCAATGGTAAGGTTCGGTTGAGGAGTGCGGTTGGAAGCTCGTGTGAGGGCGCGCCCACCCAGCTCGGGCAAGGAACTCGGTTGGCACGCGGAGGTGTTGCCTATTTGTAAAATTGGCTAAGTATGAAACTTGGTGTTTCCCAAGTATACTTGTAGAGCCTTGTAAACATTGTAAAGTTGAATAACATATTGTGTTCAGGTAGACTCATTGTTCAGGGAGTTTCCCGTCCCTTTTATACTGTGCAATTGTGTTCTTCATGTATAATTGCTAATGATAATGAATGTGTATGGGTGTTCATTGGTATAAAGGAAACATAATAATACTTGGTTGCGAAAATCAAACTAAGTAGACTAATGGTTAGGCGTAGTCCATGAACATAAGTATTGGTGAAAAGAAAGTGTTCAGTGGCACCGTACCTCGCCAAGTACGGCTGAAAGACTACCGTAGGCCTGGGGGCATGACACGCGGGGTTCCCATGTCGCTCGTGCCACGGCTAAAACTGTCGCCCAAGTCTAGGGAGATTCAGGTTTCCATGTCACCATGCGACAGGGAACGACCGCCTAAGTTTGGGGAGCTTCAAGTTTCCATGTCATCGCGCGACAGGGAACGGCTGCCCAAGTCTACCAAACACAGGGCTTTCCATTCCGTGGCATGATGGAAACCGTGATCTCGGGGTCTTCCATGTCCCGCCACAATAGAAACCGCGACCTTGGTGAAGGGAACTCAGGCTTCCATGCCGCAGAATGACATAGAACTGCCCGAGTCCGCAGAACCTAGGAGCTTTCTGTTTCGTGGCATGAGGGAAGCTGCCTAATTCCGGGAACCTCTGCGGTCTCCATCTCCCGCTCGGGTGAAAACCGCGGCCTCGGCGTGGGGAACTTGGGTTTCCATGTCGCGACACGACCGAAATTGACAAATTTTATGGAATTCATGGTTTCCATGTCGTGGAACGATGAAAAACCTCCCAAGTCTTGCGAACTCGAGGTTTCCATTTCGCGGCGGGGTGGAAACTGCTTGGCTGGTTTGTCTCTGGAACTTGGGGTTTCCATGCCTCGTTGCGACGTGAGCCATCCAAGTGTGGGGAAAGTGGGGTTTCCCTGCCTCACCGTGACGATAGCTGCCCAAGTGCGTGTGAAATCTAGGGTTTCCATGTCCCATCACGCCAGAAACCTCTACCACGTACGCGGGGGGTGTCAGGTGTTCGATTCGGGAGTGCCCGAGAGAGTCGAGAGACCGAACCCATAGTATGGGTGCTCGAGTTCAGCTATATGCAACTCGAGTGAGCATTCGGTTATATGTGAAGTCTTGGCATGGCATTTTCTTATGCGCGACAGTGATGGGCACACTCATAGCGGGTGCGACATGTTGGGCATGGCGCATGCCCCTTGATACCTGCACGATGGGCGAGTCACTGATGGAAGGCGCGCGGGAAACCCTTGTTGGGTGCTTGGATGAAAGAGGTGACCATGTGCGGATGAGTTAGGACGTGGGCGGGTGTGCAATGAGCGGTGACGGGTGTAATCAGTGAGGCGTTGGAGCCGACCCATGGGTGCGACAGTGCACACGAAGGGATGCGGCGGTTCGTTGGAATCGGGTGTGTCGAGGTTATGTGGCAGGTCAGCCGGTCATGCATGTTGATGGAGCTGACCCTTGTTATCCCCAAAAGACACGTCCCTTGGGTGAAAGGATGTGTATAAGTAAGGAGGATGGTGTTCGACTAAGGGACATCGAACTCAGACTTCCACATCATAGAACAAGTGCGAAGGAAGGAGTTGGGCGAAAACAGAAGGAAGAGAAGGATGTGGGTAAGAGGGCTGCACCGGTGGGTGGATTACAGAGGGTGGGTCGGACTTGGTAGCACGGACAGGTAGAGCGGAGCGGGTTACCGTCTGGGCAGGCATGCCGCACTGCATGCGGGCCACGCGCCCTCACTATGGACCGCACCGAGGGGCAGAGTTTGGGCCTGCGGAATGGAAAGTCGGGCAGACAGGTTTGCAGTTTAGGTGTGGATTTGTGTCGTGCAGGTCGCGGGAAATGCAGCACGACCACACGACACGAGGTTCAGTATCTGGGATATATTATTGATGAATGGTGGGTGCATGTGGATATAGCCAAGATCCAATTCATTCGGGATTGGCCAACCCCAAACACTCTAAGAGAGCTCCGCAACTCTCTGGGTCTTGCCGACATCTACCGTAGGTCTTGCCGACATCTACCGGGGGTGGGCTTTGTGCACGATTGTGCTACCCATTCACCCGAATCTCCCTTGTGCCTTCATTTTGGTCGTGTGTCAGAGCCCATGTAAATGCGTTCGAGTAGCTCGTTTGCCATGTAAACACTTGTTCGGGTGGGTCGTTTGCCATGTAAACTCGTTCAGGTGGCTCGTTAGAGGGCACCCGAGTAAACTCATTCAGGAAGGTCATTTTCCATGTAAACTCGTTTAGGCAGGTCGTTTGAGGGTGCCCATGTAAACTCGTTCGTGCGGGTCGGGCGAGGGTGTCCGTGTAAACTCATTCGGGCTAGTCCTGCAAGGTCGTCCGTGTAAACTCGTTTGGGTGGGTCGTTCGGGAGAGGGCGTCCATGAAAACTCATTTGGGCGAGTCATTCAGGAAAGGGTGTCCATGCAAATTCGTTTGGGCAGGTCGGGTGAGGGCGTCCATGCAAACTCGTTCAGGCGAGGGCGTCCGTGCAAACTCGTTCGGGTGGGTCGTTCGGGTGAGGGCATCCGTGCAAACTCGTTCAGGTGAGGGCGTCTGTGCAAACTCCTTCGGGCAGGTCGTTCAAGCGAGGGAGTCTGTGTCAACTCGTTCGAGCGGGTCGGGCAAGGGCGTCTATTTCAACTCGTTTGGGCAGGTTGGGTGAGGGCATCTGTGCAAACTTGTTCGGGCGGGTCGAGTGAGGGCATGCCTAGGCACACGAGCCTGTATTAAAAATGCTAAGTTGTGACCCGGGGTGGCCTTTGTGCACGTTTGTGTAGCTCATTTTCCTTGCTCTCCATTGTCCCTTCGTTTCGGTAGTGTGGGCGCCCATGTAAACTTGTTCGAGCGAGGGCATTCGTGTCAACTTGTTCGGGTGGGTCAGGTGAGGGCGTCTGTGTAAACTCGTTCGGGCGGGTCAAGCAAGAGCGCCCGTGTCAACTCATTCGGGCGGGTCGTTCAGGCGAGGGCATCTATGTTAACTCGTTCAAGCTGTTCAGGCGAGGGTGTGCTCAGGTGAACGAGCCCGTACCAAAAATGCTAAGTTGTGACCCGAGGATAGCTTTGTGCACGTTCGTGCAACTCGTTTGCCCGACTCTCCCTTGTCCCTTAGTTTCGATCATGCGCGAACCCATGTAAACTCGTTTGGGTGGGTCATTTGAGGGCGTCTGTGTCAACTCATTCGGACGGGTCGGGCGAGGGCATCCGTGTGAACTCATTTGGTTGGGTCAGGTGAGGGCGTCCGTGTGAACTCGTTCAGGCGGGTCGGGCGAGGGCACACTCGGGAGAATGAGCCCGTATACAAAATGCTAAGTTGTGACCTGAGGTTGTCTTTGTGCATGTTCGTGCAGCTCGTTTTCCCAGCTCTCCCATGTCCCTTCGTTTTGGTCGTGTGGGTGCCCATGTAAACTCGTTCTTGCGGGTCATTTGAGGGTGTCTGTGTCAACTCGTTCGGGCGGGTCGTTCGGCCGGGTCGAGAGAGGGCGCACCCGGGCGAATGAGCCCGTATCAAAAAATGTTAAGTTGTGACCCGAGGTTGGCTTTGTGCACGTCTATGCAGCTCGTTTTCCCAGATCTCCCTTGTCCCTTCATTTCGGTGAGTCATTTGAGGGCGTGCGTGTGAACTCGTTCAGGCGGGTCAGGCGAGGGCATGCGTTTGAACTCATTCGGGCGGGTCAGGCGAGGGCATTCGTGTGAACTTGTTTGGGTGGGTCAGGCGAGGGCGTGCCTAGGTGAACGAGCCCATATCAAAAAATGCTAAGTTGTAACCCGAGGTTGGCTTTGTGCACATTTGTGTAGCTCGTTTGCCCGGAACTCCCTTGTCCCTTTGTTTTGGTGAGTCGTTTGAGGGCGTGCGTGTGAACTCGTTCAGGCGGTTCGGGCGAGGGTGTGCCCCGACGAATGAGCCCGTATCAAAAAACTCTAAGTTGTGACCCAAGGTTGGCTTTGTGCACGTTCGTGCAGCTCGTTTTCCTGGCTCTCCCTTGTCCCTTCGTTTCGGTGAATCGTTTGAGGGCATGCGTGTGAACTCGTTTGGGTGAGTTGGGCGAGGGCGTCTATGTGAACTCATTCGGGTGGGTCGGGTGAGGGCACGCCCTAGTGAATGAGCCCGTATCAAAAAATGCTAAGTTGTGACTTGAGGTTGGCTTTGTACACGTTCGTGTAGCTCATTTGCCTAGCCCTCCCTTGTCCTTTCATTGTGGTGAGTCATTTGAGGGCGTGGGTGTGAGCTCGTTCGGGCGAGTCGAGCGAGGGCGTCCGTGTTAGCTCCTTCGGGTGGGTTGGGCGAGGGCGTGCCCATGCGAACAAGCCCGTATCAAAAAATGCAAAGTTGTGACCCGAGGTTGGCTTTGTGCATGTTCGTGTAGCTTGTTTGCTTGGCTCTCCCTTTTCCCTTCATTTCGGTGAGTCATTTGAGGGCGTTCGTGTGATCTCGTTCAGGCAGGTCAGACGAGGGAGTGCGTGTGAATCGTTCGGGCGGGTCGGGCGAGGGCGCTCCTGGGCGAACGGGCCCGTACCAAAAAATAATAAGTTGTGACCCGAGGTTGGCTTTGTTCACATTCGTGCAGCTCATTTGCCTGGCTCTCCCTTGTCCCTTCATTTCTATGAGTCGTTTGAGGGCGTGCGTGTGAGCACGTTCGGGCGGGTCAGGCGAGGGCATCCATGTGAACTTGTTCGGGCAGGTCGGGCGAGGGTGCGCCCAGGTGAATGAGCCCATATCAAAAAATGCTAAGTTGTGACCCGAGGTTGGCTTTGTGCACGTTCGTGCAGCTCGTTGCCCGGCTCTCCCTTGTCCCTTCATTTTGGTGAGTCGTTTGAGGGCGCGCATGTGAGCTCGTTCACGCGGGTCGGGCGAGGGCGTCCGTGTGAACTCGTTCAAGTGGGTCGGGCGAGGGTACACTCGGGCGAATGAGCCCATATCAAAAAATGCTAATTTGTGACCCGAGGTTGGCTTTGTGCACGTTCGTGCAGCTTGTTTGCCTGGCTCTCCCTTGTCCCTTCGTTTTAGTGAGTCGTTTGAGGGCGTGCGTGTGAGCTCGTTCGGGTGGGTTGGGCGAGGGCATCTGTGTGAACTCGTTCGGGCGGGTTGGGCGAGGGCGTCCATGTGAACTCGTTTGGGTGGGTCCTGCGAGGGCATCCGTGTGAACTCGTTCGGGCGGGTCGGGAGAGGGCACGCCCAGGCGAACGAGCCCGTCTCAAAAAATGCTAAGTTGGGACTCGAGGTTGGCTTTGTGCATGTTCGTGCAGCTCGTTTGCCTGACTCTCACTTGTCCCTTCGTTTCGGTGATTCGTTTGAGGGCGTGCGTGTGAGCTCGTTCAGGCGGCTCGGGCGAGGGAATCCGTGTGAACTCATTTGAGCGAGTCGGGTGAGGGTGCACTCGGGCGAATGAGCCCGTATCAAAAAATGATAAGTTGTGACGCAAGGTTGGCTTTGTGCACATTCCTGTAGCTTTTTTTCTCGGCTCTCCCTTGTCCCTTCATTTTGGTGAGTTGTTTGAGTGCGTGCGCCTGAGCTCGTTCAAGCGGGTCGGGTGAGGGCTTTCCCGGGCGAACGAGCCCGTAGAAAAAAATGCTAAGCTGTGACCTGAGGTTGGCTTTGTGCACGTTCGTGCATGTCGTTTTCCCGGCTTTCCCTTATCCCTTCGTTTCGGGCGGGTCGGGAGAGGGTGCGACCGGGTGAATGAGCCTGTATAAAAAAATGCTAAGTTGTGACCCAATGTTGGCTTTGTGCACATTCATGCAGCTTTTTTTCCTGGCTCTCCTTTGTCCCTTCATTTCGGTGAGTCGTTTGAGGGCGTGCGTGTGAACTCGTTTGGGCGGGTCGGGCGAGGGTGTCTGTGTGAACTCGTTCGGGCGGGTATGGTGAGGGCGCGCCCGGCGAACGAGCCCGTATAAAAAAATGCTAAGTTGTGACCCGAGGTTGGCTTTGTGCACGTTCGTGCAGCTCATTTGCCCTTTCGGTGAGTCGGGCGAGGGTGTTCATGTGAACTCGTTTAGGCGGGTTGGGCGAGGGTGAGCTCGGCCGAACAAGCCCATATCAAAAAATGCTAAGTTGTGACCCAAGGTTTTCTTTATGCACGTTCGTGCAGCTCGTTTACCCAACTCTCCGTTGTCCCTTCGTTTCAGTGAGTTGTTTGAGGGCATGCGTGTGAACTTGTTCGGGCATGTAACGAATCCAATTGTGCGACGCGGTTGGGCGCTGGGTGAACCAGGCGCACGCACGGGTGAGCGACGGTTGGAGCGCATGGGCGATCGTGCGACACAAGTGCGACCCGATTATGCGATGATATGTGATGAAGCTTGCGACGAAATGAAGGTTTGCGACAAGTGACAAGCGATATGCGATGGAGTTATACCCTCGGTTGAATGTAGTGCGATGTGACTTGCGATGGAGGCAAGCCGACACATCCATGGTGTTGGAGAGGGGTGTGCAAGCGTTGGTGGGGCAGTTGGCTGGGAAGCCCACCCACACGTTACATTGGGTATATACATGATACATTTGGAGAGCATTCAACACACAAATCATTCGATCATTCAACATCTTCACACAAGAGGAAGTGCACTATTCTTGTGCGTAGAAAGGAAAAGAGGTGAGCGCATAGCTCATGCACTAGTCTTCGTGAACACACGGAGATAGCTCGTACTTGGAGTTGGGTGAAGGCGTTGGTCAAGGTGTGCCTGGAGATCGGTTGAGGTGCCGTTTGTGCCAAGTCTTGGCGTGGGTGTCTTGGTGGCTCGGGTGAGCGCCCGCCCATCGTGAAAGGGTGCACGGAGGTGAAACGAAAGAAGGCAATCGAGGTTTGCCTTGATTGTAAAATTGACTAAGTATGGGACTTGGACTTTCCAAGCATACTTGTACATTGTAAACTGATATATATAATATATTGTTGGGCAGACTCATTGTTCAGGGAGTTGCCCCTCCCTTTATTTTGTGCAATTGTGTTCTCGTTTATAATTGTTGTTGATAATGAATGTGTATGGGTGTTCATTGGTATAAAGGATAACTTAATAATACTTGGTTGAGAATCACAAGCTAAGTAGGAATAAGTGGATAGGCTAGTCCATGTGCACGAGTATTGGTAAAAAGAAAGTGTTCGGTGGTGCCGCACCTCGCCGGCACGGTTGAAAGACTACCATAGGCTTGGGGGTGTGACAGTTGGTATCAGAGCAGGTTGAGGACCGGGTTGATGAAAAAGTTACTGTGGTAACAGGTACTTGTAGAGGAAAGAGGTTGGTGAAACACTTCTTGATAAGTGTTGCATCAAGAACTTGGGTTGCAGGTGAAGTTGTTGTATGGTCGAGACTAGATTGCAAAGAAGGAGGAGGCTATTAGCAATGGCTAAATCCCAGGCTGGTTCTAGTGTGCAGGATGCTACTATAACACTTATGGAAAAAGCGTTGGTGAGAATGGAGGCTATGGAGACTTCTTGGGAGAATAAGATGGACTTTTTCACTAAGGGACAAGAGGCCAATTTGAAGTTGAAGGAAGAGCTCGATGAACTCTGGAAACAACACGAGTACACTGATCTTATGTGTACACAACTTGAAGTAAGGATCAAGGAGGTTGAAGAAGCAAGGGACCAGGGTCTTGCATAGATCGTGGACTTGAAGAAATCTCTTGATGAAGCCAGAGATGAGATCGCGGTGTTGAAGAATGTAGTGAGGCATGGCTCAGGTGGAGGAGTGCCTCATGTGAAAGTCAAGGAACCAGAATCTTTCGATGGTACAAGGAGTACAAAGACTCTTGGAAAATTTCTATGGGACATGGAGCAATACTTGGAATGGTTGGGTCTATCTGATGATGAGACAAAGGTCAAGGTAGCTACTCAGTTCTTAATAAAGGATGCTAAGATGTGGTGGCGAAGGAGGATGGACCAGATTGCCAGTGGTAGTGCTAGTGACATCACTTCGTGGGATGAAATGAAAGGAGCTTTGCAGGCCCATTTCAGTCCTTAGGATGAAACATGGGAAGCAAGGATGAAGATAAAATTCATAAAGCAGACAGGGAACCTTCAGACATATCAGCGGGAGTTTGCAAGTGTGGTCCTAGAACTTCCTGACATGGAGGAGAGGGACAAGGTGTTCAATTTCATTATTGGGTTGAAGCCTTGGGCACGCAATGAAGGGAAGAGACATAGGATTAGAACACTTGAAGAGGCTTTTGCTACTGTGGACAGGTTGGTGGAGCATTATGATGAGACTTCTGATGATAGGAAGAAGAAGTCCAACAAGCCGAAAGATAAGAAGAAAGATGATGCTTCGAAATCGGATGACAGTTCGAAGACGAAGAAAGTCTTGAAGTGTTGGATATGTGTTGGACCACATATGGTGAAGAATTGTCCTTGTAAACTGAAAGTGGCTGCAATTGCACAATCTAATGTGAAGGATGAAGGAGCTTCTGTGGGGATGATGCAGATACTTGGTGCTGCTACTGCTACAGAGGTGATCTCTCGGAAGGATCCTGAGAGGAATAAGTTGGAGTATGTTCGGATGAAAGTTGGAGATGCTGATGTACTCACTATGGTGGATAGTGGGGCTTCTCACAACTTCATGGGAGAAGATACTGCGAGAAGGATTGGGCTGAAATTTGTACTGATCAAGGCACAAATGAAGACAGTGAATTCTCCTCCGGAGAAGTTCTAGGTGTACCTGAAAAGGTGGACAGAACACTTGGTGAGTGGACATGGAAGGTTGACTTCACTATAGTGCAGATAGATGACTATGAGGCTGTGTTGGGGATGGAATTCATGAAACAATTTGATGCTATGATTGTTCCACATTTGAAGAAGCTGTACATTTATGATGGAAGGGAAGATGTACCCATTGGTGTGCCTACCATTGGAGTAACAAGGCCTGATTGTAAGTTGGCAGTGATGCAAATGGAGGATGAGAAGCGGATGGGTGACATGAGTAAGCAGTTGTCCATGGTTGAGACAAAGCTTACCGAGCAGTCATTGGTCATCAAGACTCTTTCAGATAGTATCTTGGATTTTTCAAGAAGGCTAGAAGTGGTCGAGGATGATGATGATGATGATGAGGTATATGTGAGGCCAGATGT
>APFE030723480.1:109613-123083 GCA_000404065.3 Pinus taeda
CAAAATGTACTAAGGAACCTATTGTCCCGATCTGAGATGATAGACTGTGGGATCCCAAAGTGTACCCACACTCGTTCAAAGAAGAGTTTAGCAGTGGCTTCTGTTGTGATATTCTTCTTGCAGGTCGCCATAATGGCCATCTTCGAGAACCTGTCGACGACCACAAAAACATAGTCTTTTCCATGCTTAGTAGAAGGAAGGTCCGACATGTAATCCATGGAGATGGATTCCCAAGGTCAACTAGGGGTAGGCAACGGGGTATATAGGCCTTGCTTCTTGATGGTCGGTTTGGAAATGGCACAGGTAGTGGATGATCTAATGTACTTCCCGACATCATGTTGAAGATTTTCCCAATAGAAATACTTTTGCAATATTGCCACTATTTTCTCGACCCTGATATGCCTAGCAGCACGACTGTAGTGTGCTTCCCAAATCGTCTTGGCACACTCACTTGAAGGAACACAAAGGTGACCTAGGTGGCATAACAGGGCATCCTGGAGGCGAAAATATAGAACATGCTGACCTTCCAAGAGTGTCTAGTATGTGTGGCCAAATTCTGGGTCGCTTTTGTAGAGAAGTCGCCAAGTAGAAGTCTCATGCCCACAAGAGTTGAGCACGGTGGTTAACACCATGATAGGAGGTCGACTGAGGCAATCTACAACATTATTGGTGTTGCCCTTCTTATACTTGATATTCAAATGGAACTGTTGCAGGTATGTGGACCACTTCTGATGGTGATCATTCTGCAATTTCCCTTGGTTCTGTGTGAACTACAGGGGTTAGTGATATGTGTGGATGACCGTTTACTTCCCCAAAATGTAATGCTTCCATTGTCGGCAGGCCTGCACAATGGAATACATCTCTTTGTAATAAATGGGATACTTCTGGACTGTGTCTGAAAGTGTCTCACTGTGATATGCCACTAGATTCCCGTGTTGAGTAGTGACTGCCCCAGTAGCATAGTCAGAGGCATCTACCTTGACCTCAAATGGTTGTTGCAAGTCTAGTAATCCAAACACTGGTGCCGAGTAGAGGCAATATTTCAACTTTGTGAATGCCTTCTGTTGAGATTCAGACCAAAAGAATTTTTCTTTCGCTCCTCCACTGAAGAACCTGTCGGATGTGGTGGAGGTGCTCTTCCCAACTCTAGCTAAAGATCAGGAAGTCATCCAAGTATACCATTACAAATGAGTTGGTGAATGGCCACAAGATGTCATCCATTATCCTCATGAAGGTTGCAGGAGCATTCATCAATCCGAAAGGCATAACCAACCATTCAAAAAGGCCCTTCTTGGCTTTTAAGGTAGTCTTCCACACATCGGAGGGTTCGATTGGTACCTGGTGATATCCTGACTTCAAATCGATCTTGCTAAAATATTTTACCCCCTTCAATTGGTCCAGGAGGTCATCAATCCATGGGATTGTGTACCTATTACAGATAGTGATCTTGTTCAGTGCCCGATAGTCAATACAAAGTCTCCAAGTCCCATCCTTCTTCTGTACCAACACAATCAGGCTCCCATAGGGCGATGAACTCGGACGAATGTGACCTTTTTGCAATAGCTCTTGAATCTACCTCTTGATTTCATTGTTCTCTAGAATGGAGCACCAATAGATTGGTCCGTTAGGCAGCGGTGCACCTGGGGTGAGATCAATGGAGTGCTTGACCTGACAGTGTAGAGGAACCCCTGCGGGGGAGGTGAAGATGTCCTCATACTCCTCCATGACCATGTCCATATGTAGTTGTCGTGCAAAGGGTCCCTGTCTGGAGGTCGCGACCACCGTCTTCTTCTTTCCTTGAGGGTGTATCATCAGGAAAACAAATTTCTCGGTTTTGGAAATGATTTTACTGCATTGTTTTGTAGTAACCAAAGAGATGGTGGTAGGTGGTGCTACCTCCGGTATCCTGTACAACTTATTTCCCAAAGTAACAATAACAACATAGGGCCTTGATTCATACACAACATGTTGCTTCCAAAAGTATGGTTGTCCTAATAATACATCACAAACATCAAGGGGAGAAACGTCACACAATACATCATCCGTGAAAGGCTTGATGTTGTATGGAAGGTGACACTGTTGGCTCGTGTGAAGATCTCGTCCTTGGTGAAGCCACCCAATGGTGTACAGTTATGGATGTGTTGTGGTCAGTAAGCCCGGTCGCTTCACGACCTCTACCGAAATGGCGTTCTTTTGGCTCCTGTTGTCGACAATGAACTATAGTGGGGAGCCCTTTACCCACATCTAGGAGTGGAAGAGACACTCCTCCTCCTCTAGATCTTCGGGTTCCTCCTTCTGGATCTTCATGGTGGCAATGGTGGCATTGTGCTTTGCATTGATAATTTTCTTCCCTTTATCATTCCCCTTATCGGGTTCTGACTTAGAGTCAGAACATGCATCTGATTCTGAAACCTTTAGCTCAGCCACTAGTGACTGCTTGGCCTGACACTCAGTTGTGTTGTAAGTGGAGCTCTTATGGAACTCACACCACTTTCCCATGTCCTTCTTCGGCTTCGTGGTGTTGTTCTTTGCTTGCAGCTTTGGCGGGTGGTCTTGGGCCACCCTGCCTTGGCTTTGTCCTTTGTTCTATGGTTTGGGGGCACCTTTCCCTTGCTTCGAATTCACAGACCCAAAGTCTCGCTTCCTCTATTTAAACTTCTACTCGATCTTGACGGCATATCGGTATGTCGTGTCGAGCGAGGAGATGTTCAGGGAATTCTATTTCTTTCTGGATGTACTTGTGCAAGCAGCCGCAGTATTTCAATACCAAATGCTGCTCTAAATCCTTGATACCCAATTTCATGCGAAGGGTATGGAAAATATTGGTAAACTCCAGAATTTCTTGGTCCCTTCCCTACTGCAGCGTGGTCCACTTTATGTATTGATCCTGATAGCTTCCGACAGGGTAGTACTGCTCCTTGATGGCAGTCTAGAATGAATTCCAAGTGGGAGCGGCTGAAAACAGTGAGTTCGTGCTTTCATCCTTCTGCTCATAGTAGGTTTCCCACCAGTCCTTGACGTGGGGGGCTGCTTTGAGAAGAGTGAAAATGATCTTTTCCCGACTGGAAAAATCATGAACAGAAAAATACCCTTCTAGCAGATTTAACCATTTATCTACAGCATCTGCGTGTATCTGACCCTCGAATATGGGGATTTCAAAATTAACTTGTACCTTAAAGGGTGTGGCATTTCCAGAGTAGTTGTTGGAAGCCGATGCGTCGCCCTCAGGTAGTCGCTGAAGGATCTGGGAAAATTTGTCCATCATCACGCTCCTTTGCCGCTCAAGGGTGTCTTCGAGCAAGATTTTGATAGGATCTCCTACCCCCTCATCTTTCTTTTTGTTTGCCATGGGAGGCCATCGGGATTTGTGAGGCTGGTCTTGCAAAGGTTCGACCAGTTCAAGCCCTAACTCCTTATATCCCCACCTCGTTGGGGACATGCAAAGAAAAACAGAGAAAAAGCATACCACTCTGATAGCACTGATCCATATTTAAATAGAAACGCAACAAATTACAGATATAACCATACATATGGAGATGCGGTAGAAATAATACTTAATTTCATTACTGTAAAATACTGAAATATGCTTACAAACAGAAATGGAAATAAACTAGCAAGGGCAATGGTAGCTTATCTCTAAGAAGAGATGTGGCGGCTACATGCCTCTGAACTATGTTACAATGAGGTTCGAAGGCCTATTTATTGTTTAGAAACAATGGAAAACCCTAAACATCCAAAAACCTAACCCTAGAAGATGAAAAGCCAAACTGTGGGCCTCGTTTGGGTAAATTGGTACATCAACTTCCCGGGGTTGTAACTTTGGCATACGATCTTCGTTTGACGCGCATAATATCTTGTTAGAAATATCTATCCAAGAACTACAACTTTCGGAAGAGCAACATTGGTCCATGGACCCATGTTCCTCCCAGTTTTCCCAAAAAACATTGTTTAGGGCCTCAAAACGGCTCCGAAAGTTGAAGACCCGAAAAACTACTAAAAATAGTAAACTATGCTACAATTAAGGAAACTGAAAAGTTGAAAGAAACAATGGTGGGGGTCCAACTGGACTTGGAGGGTGGCCACCAAAATCCACCTGGATCAATCCTGCTTAACAAAGTTCACACATGAAATAGTAACATTTGGTGATCATATGGAAAATGAGAATTTTACAATTAAGGGGTTCTTTTTCACTATCCTAGACCCAAAATCACATGCATGATAACTCTTGGGTACATTTATAGGCTTCCAATCGCATGCACAACATTGCCTCCATGTGATTATGACCCAACTTCCCCAGTTTAGAGGGTGTGGTCCCAAGATATGAACCACAATTCTAAGATAGACTCTATACCACTACCTAGAACTGCATGTGACTTCTTGGAATGATAAATGACAAAATGATAAAGCTTTTAAGACAAAACTTGAACAGTAACTACAACAACACTATTTAGTCCATGCATTCATCAACCAATCAATAACTAAACAATTTGTGACAAGAGCCATATATAATACACATCATATAACCAAAAGATAATCAACATAGAAACCATGGAAACTCAGCCATAATATTACCAACATAATCACTACCAACTCTCATAGATCACAATAGGAAAATGCCTCATATTAATAAGTGAAAACACCAACCAAGTCAGGGACTTCCATGTATCACGCGACCATAGATTGGACTTAACCAAATCTCTCTTTCAGTTAATCACCCTCGCACCATATTCCAAGCATGAATGTGGGATCTCATGGAATAAAACAAAACAAAAGTAGACAGGGCTTATAGAGGCCAAACCACCTCAACCCTCAACCATAGTTATTGCACCTCTACGGATGGACATCACTAACATCAACCAGACCAGTCTCTACCCAAACTATCTAGGGTTCCAAGAACTAGTAACTCAACCCACAACCTTCCAGGGATCCAGAGCGTTTCTCCAATCTGGCTCCAGTGATTAGTAACTCAACCCACCAAGGAATCTAGAGCGTTTGTCCCAATCTAGGCTCCAAGACTAGTAACTCAACCCAAGTTGTTCTAGAGCTTCCAAAGCGTTTGTTCCAACCCACGGCCATAAGGAACATGAACACCAATAAAAAAATAAGTGGAAAACCCACAACACCATGGCTATCTAGGAAATGGCAAGGCAAGGCTAAAACCACTATCAATCCAGGTAAATCTCCACGCCGATGACAACACATAACCAGAAAATCAAATGCATATACCATACATCCAGAAATCATCAAGGAAATCACACATACAACCTGATACCTGCAAAGAAATCTAGTTGTAACTATTGATCCAACTGTTCCCTTGCACTTTCCTTCTTTCCTTTTCCTTATTTATCCAAATCCAATGTATATCACGCTCCAAAAATGCTCCAAGAATAAAATAAGTGTGCAAGTGTATGAGAGAATGAGAAAATGGAAGAGAGCTCTTGTAACAACCCTGGTGAAAATTCCATGTAATAAAAGTTAATAAAGGTAAAATAATAACCATGGTTATGCGACACTTATTCCAAGTTGAATGTTGGGCAAAAACATCCTAGTGTGAGTGTTCATTTCGGTTATTATGGCGAAGGAAATTGGCAAAGGCTTTGGAAAGGCAAAATGGCATTTTTGGAAATTTATTTATGAAAATCATGGAAATTAGGAGAAAAGGAAGGTGAAAGGTCGCAGGTTGCATGTGAGGAGGAAAATGAAGGAAAATAATGGAAAAATGAAGAAAATAGAGGCCACATTAATAAAAATGCTTTTGAGGATCAGTTGGTACATTTTGTCATTGTAACCTTTTTATTTTTAGTTCAATTTTCGAGCTCACTCTATTCTCTCTCTCACACACTCTTGGACACTTAGATTTTTCTTAGATCACTTCAGCATTGGATCAAGAAAGGCAAAGAAGGAAGAGAGGAAGCAAAGATCAAGCAAGGAAGAGCAATATCAAGCAGCGACAGTAGGTTTACTTATAGGTATCGATTTGCATGTCTGATTTCCTTGCTAGATTTGGCATGCATGATTATGCATGTGCGTTCTTGGTTCTCTTTTTGTCATGGGCATGGGTTTTGCCAGGTGTGATAGTGTTTTTCAGCCTTGCCTTTCCATTTCTAAATAGGCATGGTGAGATGGGGTTCTCATGTCTTAGTTGAGCTAGATTTCTAGATGGATTTGAAGCTGAGTGAGGTGGATCTCTGAATGAAAGAACACATGGCCTAGTGATCCCTAAACTGAACTGTGGGTTGCAATAAAGCCACTAGCCTAGTGACCCCTAAACCGGATTGTGGGTTGCGGTAAACCCAGGTATTGCATGCCTTGGTGGGCTTAGGAATCCTCGACCGATCAATGGCGAGATATATGGTAAATCCTAGAGGTGGTTTACCTTGATCAAGCATGGGAATCCTTTCTAGTGAATGGTGGGATATCTAGTAAAGCTTGGAGGGCGGTGTCTCGATTATGGCCTAGTGACCCTTGGATTGGACTATGGGTTGTAGTAAAGCCTATAGATTAGGAGACATAAAAATTCCTCACGTTGCAAGTGGAGAAATCCGGTGGCATCCACGCTTGTTTATGGCCTAGTGATCCAGTGAGGACTGCGATAAAGCCTGATTCTATTGATGAGGGTGAGGTGATTCAGCCTCGGGAAGCCCTTGTTGGTTCTTTTGGTTTGAGTCCCACATTCATGCTTGGAATGTGGCATGGAGGTGATTGGCTAAAGAGAGACTTGGCTCAACCAATTGGGTGGAACATGGTAGTCCCATACCGGGTTGGCTTTTGCATTCATTAATAAAAGTTCATTTCCTTGGTATTTTAGGTGTAAATGTATTGGTTCACTCATGGCATATATGGTTGTTGTGTCCTCATTATTTATGTTGTTTATATGTTGATTATGAATATCTTTTATGACAGTGTCAATGCATGGTTGCCATCATGTTTTGATTTGTAAATGAATGAGCAATGAATATATGACGTAATAGATGATAATGTAGCTAATGTGATAAGGCACCAATTCGTCTTAGTGATTCTTAGATAAGTATAAGACCCCTATGCTCAGGTCTGTTGTTTAAACTTGTAGAATTCACAATTGTGATGTGTTTGAGGAAATGCATGTCATGGCTAGTAGGGGTCCAATCAAGTCCTTGTTTAAGAATTTGCATTGGCATCATTGTCTCTATGTTTCTTTTAATTTCTGTGAATTCCATGAAGTTCTAGGCAGTGACTGGGTCCTAGCCCTAGAATTTAGCCTTAAATCTAGTAGTTTCTGGCATAACACTGGAAGAAAAAGGCTACAGTTGCACTCAGGCAGGCTCATGGGAGCCACTGGGACTCTAGGTCCTTGAATTGTTGAGTTTCCTCTGGGGTTGGTCACCTGGAAAGGTGGGGTAGCTCCTAGAGGTTCTGTAGGATGTGTGGATGGTTATTTTGGTTGTGTTTTGTCTATTCTACTTCCTTAAGATGACTTTGGAGGTTGAATCAGATCATAGTAGCCTCTCATCACATGTTTACCCCGGTTGGCCGGTTACTTGGGTAGATGTCGAATGAGGGTGTTACAGAGTGGTATCAGAACATGGTTCACCCCTTGGACTGGATGGGTGGTGTCTTGGTCATGTTTTCATGTCAGTTGCATATGTGTTCGCATGTTTGTGGTCCATGTATTGGTTGTGTATGCATGGTGTTGCTTATGGTTGTAGTGGTGTTTCCATGTGAAAAGTTAATGGCATTGTTGTTCGATGTGTTTATCATAAGATATGTCATTTATGCATTGGATATGCATGTTAGTTTTTTTATGTATCGTGTATACATGCATGTCGTCCATATGTTGCTTATGCATACATTGATATGGGTGTAGTTTTCATGCATGAGATCATGATTTGTGGTTGATATGGTCATGAATTGATGATTGGACTATGGTTAGGATAACATCTATATGTTGTTATGATTATGTTTATACATGTATTGTGCTAATCTAGTCGAGCTTGCATATGAGATATCCTCCCCGAGTTATACTAAGGTACGTTGATTTTTTGTGATTTGGTTTAGCTAACATGGTGTGCCTTGCAGGAATAAATCAAGATGACTAGCGAGATGGCAGACTATAAATATTATCCCTATGAATCAGATGAGAAACATGGTGTTGGGCACTCTTCTAACTTTGTAGACACATTGACGAGTTTGAAGGAAGAAATAAGGAGTTGTAAAGAAGATAATGGAAGAATCATGCAAGCACAAGAGAAACAAGCAGAAGTCAATGCAATAATCCTTCTAAGTTTGTCAAACTTGTAGAGATAGGGACCACTCCATATCAACTATGGACAGGAGAATGGGACTAATGGGGCATATGGTAGTAGGTCTCATGGTGGTCACATGTTAGATAAAGATGACACGATCAGAGATTGTAAATTCTTGGATACTTTGGATAGGAGAGGTGATGGGCATTGGTACTATTCTAGTTTTGGTTCTGACAAGTATCATGATTGTCATCGTTATCACCCTTACAGGAGGAGTGATAAGGGATACTTGTCAGATGAGTTTAATAAAATGAATCCATCTAGTTTTGATGGAGAGTTGAAGAATCCCGAGGATGCAGAGGCTTGGTTACTTGGCATGAATAAGTTCTTTGAACTGCATGAGTATACAAAGAATATGAAGGCCATAATAGCTATCTTCAACCCCAAAGGGAAAACATGTATCTCATGGGAAGATGTAAAAAGGGTCAGAGACATCAGGATAGAGGAGTTCAGTTGGCATGAATTCAAGAGACTTTTCAAAAATAAATACTTGACAGAAAGGTACTACGACATCAAATCCAAGGAATTTTATGAGCTTAAAATGGGATCGATGACATATGAGGAATATACGACAAAGTTCTTGGAGCTATTGATGCATGTATTGTATCTTAAAGATGAAAATGATGAATTTCAAAGATTTGTCAGTGGATTTCCATTATCATTTTGAGATCGGATTGAGTATGATGAGCCTCAATCACTTGAGGAAGTTATTGGGAAACTAAAGCATTGCTATGAACATTCAAAGCGTAAGACAAAATCTCATAAAGGATGGAAAGGGAAAGATAAAAGTAAATTTTTAATGGAAGATGAAAGAACAAGGCCTCAGAATGCATAAGAGAAAGAGAAGGTTGCATCGCATAAGAAGTTCATTGCAACTAGACAAGGACATGGGTCACAATAGCAGAATAGAGGTGATGGTACAAGATGGTTGGAGTGTTGGACATGTGGTAAGGAGAATATTAAGAGGGATTGTCCACAGAATTAGGGAGGTAGGCCTCAGATCTACAGTGCATAGGAGGTGCATATTATTGGGGATGTTAGGCAAAGCATTCCTCGAATCTATGCAGCATTCGATAATAGGCAGGTAGATCATCAGGCATCTATCATTGAGATGGACGATAAGCTTTGTGATCAAGTTGTTTCTATTTTGATTGACCCTAGATCTATTTATAGTTATGTTACCCCTGACTTGGTGGATCAGTGTGGTTTGAATAAAGAAGTGCATGCAAAATCTTGGTTAGTGCAGTTGGCTACAGGTACCAAGAAGAGAGTTCATCATTGGGTAAGAGCCTGGGCATTTGATTTGAATGGTATGCCTACAAAAACACATATGAATGTATTACCATTGGGGTCATATAGTATGCTTTTGGGTATAGATTGAATATATCTTCATACGACCAAAGTGGAATGTTATGACAAAGACATTGAGTGCATGGATGACAATGGAAAGCGGAGAATCTTGCAGGGTAAGAAGAAAGCAACATCAGTTAGGGTGGTGATAACTATCCAGGAAAAACAAAGTCACAGAAAAGGGTGTGTGTTATTTGTAATATACATTTCTAGTGATAAAGATAAGGAGGATGAGGATGCAAAGATATTGATCAGGTACCTGATCTTACAACAGTTTCAAGATGTGTTTCCATCGGAGATCTTGGAGTTACCGCCTCATAGTGAAGTGGACTTCTCGATTGAGTTGGTACCAGGGACAACACCAACATCAAAGGCACCATATAGGATGAGCACTCTAGATTTAGTAGAGTTGGAGTTGCAGTTGAAGGAAATTCTTGATAAGGGATACATTATTCCAAGTGTATCACCATGGGGTGCACCGGTCTTGTTTGTGAAGAAGAAAGATGGTACTCTCAGGTTATGCATTGATTATAGGCAGCTGAACAAGGTGAACATCAAGAACAAGTACCCATTGTCGAGGATTGATGACTTAGTTGATCAGTTAAAGGGAGCAGTAATGTTCTCAAAGATTGATTTGAGATCTGGATACCATCAGGTACACATCAAGGAAGAGGACATTTACAAGACAACATTTCGGACTAGGTATGGGCATTATCAGTTTGTTGTAGTTCCACTTGGTTTGAGTAATTCTCTAACTACCTTTATGTGCCTGATGAATGGTGTGTTGCGTCCTTATCTAGACAAGTTTGTTATTGTATTCATTGATGACATCTTGATATACTCTAAGAATGAGGAAGAGCATGTTGAGAATTTAGCATCAGTGTTGAGACTGTTGAGAGAGAATCAATTGTATGTGAAGCTCAATGAATGTAGTTTCTTTTAGATAGAGAAGGTAAGAGATATCATGGAGTGGGAAGCTCCTAGAAATGTGAATGATGTAAGATTATTCATGGGGCTAGCAAGCTATTACAGGAGGTTCATCAGGAACTTCTCTTGGATTGCATATTCTATTACGTCATTGCAGAGGAAAGGTAAGAAATTTGAATGGACAGAGGAATGTGAAACAAGTTTTGAGCACTTAAAGCAGTTGTTGACAACCACTCCAATGTTAAATATTGTAGACCCATACAAAGAGTTTGTAGTGTAGAGATGCTTGCAAAAGAGGACTTGGTGGAGTCCTTATGCATGAGGGACAAGTGGTATGTTATGAGTCATGGAAACTGAATGAACATGAGCAGAACTATATGACACATAATCTTGAGTTGGCAATGGTCATTCACGTGTTGAAGATGTGGAGGCATTATCTTCTTGGCAGGAGGTTTGTATTGATGAGTGATCACCGTGGATTGAGATACTTGTTTGACCAACCGAATTTGAATACTAGGCAAGCTAGATGGTTGGCCAAGATCAACGAGTTTGACTTTGAGATTAGGTATATCAATGGTAAAGAGAACAAGGTTGCAGATGCTCTTAGTAGATGGCCTGACCAGATTTTGGGACAAGATATATGTGCTAGACAGTAGTGAGCTCAAGAATATTATCTTGAGGAATTTTCATGTGAAACCATATTTGGGTCACCTAGGATATCAGAAGACACTGAAAATAGTTAAGAAATCTTACAATTGGTTGAATTTGAAAAAGAATGTGGTAGATTTTGTGGCTATATGTTTGGAATGTCAGTAGGTGAAGGCAAAGTGTAAACATCAAGGTGGATTTCTACATCCGATTGCAATTCTAGAATGGAAATGGGAGGTCATTTCCATGGATTTCATCAGAGATTTGTTGAGGAGATCTAGACAACATGATTCCATCATGGTTGTGGTGGACAAGTTGACTAAGGTAACAAACTTCATTCTGTCGAACACTACATATTCAACTAGTGATGTAGCACAGGTCTTCATGAGAGATGTGGTCAGATTTCATGGTGTTCCAAAGAAGATTGTGCTAGATAGAGATGAAAAGTTCACTTCAAATTTTGGAAGGATTTATTTGCAGGTTTAGTTATAGAGTTAGCCTTCAGTACAACTTATCATCTGCAGACAAATGGATAGACAAAGAGGGTCAACAAGACATTGGAGGACATGTTGAGGATGTATGTGGTGCATCAACAAAGGAGATTGGAGGATTATATTCTGCTGGTTGAGTTTTCTTATAACAATGGTTACCAAGAGTCACTTAGGATGAGTCCGTTTGAGGGATTGTATGGGTAGAGTTTTAATACTCCCATCAGTTGGAGTGACCCGGTGAACAGGGTATTGATTGGACCAGATATGTTGGCAGAGATGGAATAGGAAATGTAGGTAATCAAAAATAATCTAAAGGTAACATAGGACAGGAAAAAATCTATGCAGATCAAAATAGGTTGTTTAAGCAGTTTCAGGTTGGGGAATAAGTGTACTTGTGCATCAAGCCAAAGAAGAGCTCCTTGCGGACTGGATCGTGTGCCAAGTTGTCACCTCAATTTTGTAGACCTTTCAAGATCCTTGAAAGGATTGTACCAGCAGCCTATCGACTTGCACAACATCCGACAGAGAAAATCAATGATGTTTTCCATGTGTCATTGCTTAATAAGTATGTTAAAGATGTCGATCATGTGATTGACTAGTATGTATTGCAAGTCGAGCCAGATGGATAATTCCAGTCGGAACCTCAATGTATATTGCATAGAAAGGTGCTCAAGCTCCAAAACTCAACAATCATGTAGGTTAAAGTGCAGTGAAAGCACTTTGGGCCTGATGAAGCTACATGGGAGATGGCGGATCAGATGCGGGCTGTTTATCCTTCTTTATTCGTTGGTTGAGTGAATGTCCTTGATATATGTTTTGGTATATGTGTTGGTATGATATTTTTGTATATGTATATATGTATATGGATGTAAATACCACAATGAGTTGTGTTAGAAATCTCCAATAAGCAGTATGGGTGTCATGTCATTATGATTTTCATGTTATTATGTTGTCATGTTGATTTGCTTCTTAGTAGGTTGATCATTGTAGATATTGTAATTGGCTAAGTTATAAAACTCCATGGGCAGTATGTTTTTCTTTTAGAAGTGTTGTTGGTTATAGGTGTCATTGAACACCAAGGATGGTGTTCCCCTAAGGGGGAGAGTTCTGTAACAGCCCTGGTGAAAATTCCATGTAATAAAAGTTAATAAAGACAAAAGAATAACCACAGTTGTGGGATACTTATTCCAAGATGAATGTTGGGAAAAAACATCCTAGTGCGGGTGTTCATTTTAGTTATTATCGCTAAGGAAATTGGGAAAGGCTTTGGAAAGGAAAAATGGCATTTTTCATAATTTATTTATGAAAATAATGGAAATTAGGAGAAAAGGAAGGTGAAAGGTCATAGGTTGCATGTGTTATGAAACCAGCTCACAAAAAGATAGAAAAGAGAGATCAACGCCTTAGAATTCAGCCTCTTTGAGGGGGCAACCTCCTTTACTGATCCGGATTTAAATAGGAACGCAATAAAACACAGAGATAACCATATACACAAAGATGCAACGGAAATAATACTTCATTTCATTAATGGAAAATACTGAAATATGCTTACAACCAGTGGAAATAAACTAGCTAGGGCGATGGTAGCTTATCTCTGAGAAGAGATGTGATGGCTACATGCCTCTGAACTATGTTACAATGAGGCTCGAAGGCCTATTTATTGTTGAGAAACAATGAAAACCCTTAACATTCCAAAACCTAACCCTAGGAGATGAAACGCCAAACTGTGGGCCCCGTTTGGGAGTAAGTTGGTACATCAACTTCCCGGGGTC
>APFE030723482.1:2198-17131 GCA_000404065.3 Pinus taeda
ATCTTGTGTGGTTACATTTCTCAATCACACGTGTAAGAGTAATTCATTTACTAATGCAGCCTTTGACATAGTAGTATCTTTTTGTTTGTGAAAAAATAAAAAGAAATTTGAAAATAATTTACTATTGTCAATTGAATTGCTTTTTTTTTATGCTTTTCATTATAGAAGTGTGACCTAGATGTGTACCCTTCTAAATGAAATTAAGACCTGCCCTTCAAATTTGATCACTGCTCGGGACCTCAGGGAGTTGGCACAACGTGCTAATATGAAAAGGGTCAAGACGTGAATAGTTTCGACAACACATGGGGAAATTTTTCGTCTTAGTCTCAGGGGCCAATAAATACAAGAACTATTTTAAAAGGGGCCAATATGTGAATATGTTGCGGCAATAGACAAGGAATGTTACCATCTTGGTCTCGAGATCTCGGGACTTCAGAATTGGTGTATTGCTAAAAACGGTTGAGACGAAATACATGGTTTCCAAGAGTGTTGTCCCTCTTGAGCTTGTAAGTGGTCCCACTCTGCCAGATAATTCCATGTGTGTGTTGATTGCGTTAAAGCGTGGTCCATCCTAACTTTCAGATTCGATGATTTTACTAACCCAAGGTTTTTAAGGAAACTTGATGACCGAAACCCTACATTGTTGACCCTTTCACCTGAAAGCTTTCACTGGCCATAACTCATGATCTTGGAGATATTTTTCAGAGTGCTATATATTTTTGGAAAGGTCTTTCTAAGTTCTATCCATTAAGAATTTTGAAGGAACAACTGAGCAGATATTTTATGCCTAAATGGCTCCAAATATTAGGCTCCTTAATCACGATTATCATTAATGGTAATGATCCATGATGCCATCCAACACCTTTGAGATCAATAACAACACATTTTTAACATAGGTTTCCATCCTATTCTCCTCAAATTTCTTTAGCCTTGACCCCTCCTCATCCACTCAATTTCTTGTAACTGGTTTCTCAAGTGTTCTTACGTTAAATATTTTAGTTTTCTCTTTGTGTGTTGGATCGTCATGTTCAAAATATAGGGTAGAGAGCCCTACACTTGGAGACACCATGCTTCTTTGATCACTTTAGGAACATAGGGTTATTGAAGCCATAAAAGGTTAAATTTTAAATCCATTGGTTCATACTAGTTTGTAGGTCGAACAAACAAAATGATGGTCTTCTGATTAGAGGATATTACAATAAGAACATAGGAGGATACCTCTAGATTATCTAACAAAAATAAGATATGAACAAGAATTATTCCAAGCACTCAATGATATTCTTGGGTCCCAATATCCTACTCAACCAAATGAATTTTCCTCTAGTGGGGTTGGGGATTAAAAATCCCTAATGTATTTTGATTTCATCTAGTAGTTCCATCATTAGATCTCTAATGAATGACCCAAATCTCTTCTCATCAGTGGGCAAGACCATGTCCAATCCCCATCTAGAGCCTTATTGAAGCTCATAGTTGGGTCTCCAAAGGCCTTAAGTGAGGATTAACATATATGCCTTTCCTTGTATTGAACTCGAACATAGAGATTAAGAAACCACATTTTATTACCAAACTATTCCCACATGAACTCTATGAAGATCTAATTTTGTATGGAATAAACTTGATAGAGCTCAAAAACTTTTAGTTCCAAGAGAGTGTGCAAACCTTATGATTCCCTTCTCCAACTAACTATTATATTTTTCAAGTGTTGACATTGCTTTTGTCTTATGTTCAACATATTTCTTTCTTCTAAATTTGTTTCCTAGAAGAGGAATAGACTAGGTCTTTCTTATTTGAGTACATCTATCACATTTCCCCATTTATTGTGACTACCTATTCCTCAATAATTCTTGGATATCGTCTTCATTCCTTAACGAAGGGGGGGTTTATGCCACTACTAACATATTCTTGAATAGGTGATCATGTCAAGTGATAATGAAGGGAAAATAATATCTATCAAGTTATGCCCGCTCAGGTGATTTGGTCACCTATCTACACTTACTTTTTCTATTGAACCAAGCAATCGAACTTGCTAATCCATCAAAAAAGTACATACACCCCATTCCCCCAAAAAAAAGGATCGAAGATGCATCCTAAAAAAAAATTTGATGGTACAAGGGTTAGATTCTTGTCCTTTAATGTTACTTCTTCCCTTCATTCATTATGCATTCTCCTCCTAGGTTATTTTTTGGCCTTACATTCTATGTCCTCTTATTCTTCCTAAATTTACTCAGTTTGTTTCCAAGTTACAACTCCACATAGGTTAGGTTATGTTTTATTTGATTATCCTTACTATAGCGAGCCTAGAAGGGAGTTAGCTTAGGGAGAGTGTGGGGGATCCATATCATCAGAGGGAATCACTAAATGCTCAAGGCAAGGGATGGAGAGCTATGAACAAGATGGGAGTGGAGGAGGAGTAGGAGAAAAAGGTTGGATTTGGATGGGAGGAGGTGTTGAAGGGGAGACTAAATATGGGTCAACCAAAGAAGGCAAATGAGTTGTAATAGCTCTGGTGAAAATTCCATGTAATAAAAGTAAATAAAGGTAAAATAATAACGATGGATGATGGGACACTTATTTTAAGCTTAATGTTGGGCAAAATCCTAGTGATGGGGATCAATTGTGATTACTTATGGCTAAATAAATTGGGAAAGAAAATGGCTAAGGCTTTGGAAAGGAAAAATGTCATTTTTGGCACATTTATTTATGAAAATAATGTAAATTAGGGGAAAAAGGAGGTGAAAGGTCACAAGTTGCATGTGAGGAGGAAAATGAAGGAAAATAATGGAAAATCAAGAAAATAGAGGCCTCATTCATTAAAAGGCTTTTGAGGATCAATTGGTAACCCTTTGTCAATTCAATTTTGGAGCTCTCTCATTATTCTCTCTCTCTCATACTCTTGGATACTTAAAGTTTCCTTGCGGCACTCTTGGTGGGTGTGGCATACATGGATTCTTAGATCAAGAAGGAAAAGGAAGAGCAAGAAATCACAAGAGGGCATCAGGATCAGCAACTACATCATATTTTCTTGCAGGCACCGAGTTGCATGTATGTTTCCTTCACTAGTTTTGGCATGCATGGCATATGCATGTGGATTCTTGGTCCTGATTTATCAGTGGCATAAAGGATTTCCTGGATTGACAGTGGATTGCCTAGCCTTGCCATTTCCTAGATAGCCATGGTGATTGTGGGTTTATTTTCATTGTTTTTTTTTAGTTGGTTCTCATGTTTCCTTATCTTGGGTTGAGTTATTATTCATGTACCAGTAAAATTTGTGGGTTGAGTTACTAGTCCTAGAGCCTTTGTTGGACAAATGCTCTGGAGCCCGGTAAAATCTTGGAGAGAGACCAATCTAATAATGGTTTTGTGATGTCCGAACATGGTGGAATCATTGTTTGACAGGTTGAGGTGGATAGCCTCTAGAAGTGTTGGATGAGTTTTGATTGATGTTTTCTATGACATCCCACATTCATGATTGGAATATGGCACAGGGGTGAATGGCTAAAGAGAGATTTGGCTCAACAATTCTATGGTCGGGTGAAACATGGAAGCCCCATCCCGAGTTTGGATTTTTCATCATTAATGAAACGTTATTTCTCCTTGTATTTCTATGAGTATTTTTATGGATTATATGTGGTCTACGTGTATGTACTTTCTTGAGTATTTTTGTTGCTATTATGTTGGTTATGTATGTGCTTTATGACATCAGACATGCATGGATTTCATCATGTTTTTACTTGTAATTGAATTATCAATGTATCCATGACCTAATGGATGGAATGGCACTTGATGTGTTGAGACATCAATGGTTCTTAGTGATTCTCTGCTAAGTATGAGACCCTTATGCTCATAACTGTTATTTACACTTGTAGATTACATATTCATGATATGTTTGATGAAATTCATGTCATGGATAGTAGGGGTCCAGTCAAGGTTTCATTCAAGCATTTGCTTTACTACTGTCATTTCCATGTTATTTTATTGTTATGAAGATGTCATGAAATTTTGGGAAATCACCTAGGCTCTGAACATGAAAAAGTGGCTCAAATCCTAGGGTCTTTGGCATAGCACTGACTAAATGAGTCTTATGGATGTTGGCAGGTAAGCCTGTGAGAGCAACTTTGGGTTTCTGGATGTTTACATGCATATAGCATGAGAGCGACTGAGGCTTAATTTGTCCAAAACTTCAATGGGACCCAAGGGCAAGTTGTCTGAAGTGTTGTATTGGTTCCTGAGGGTCCTGAAGTTGATGTTGAATGTTTGTATGGTGTGTTTTTGTTAATTCCACTTCCTTAACATGACTTAGGAGGTCGAATCATATCATAATGGCCTCTCGTCGAATGTTTACCCCAACTAGTTGGTTGCTTGGGTAGATGTGAGAGGAGGGTGTTACAGAGTGGTATTAGAGCATGGTTCACCCCTCAAACTAGATGGTCTATGTGTTGGTCATGCGTGCATCTTAGTTTCATGTGTCTCTCACACTTGCATTCCATGTGCTTGTTTCATTTGCATGATGTTGTCCGTAGTTTTAGTGATGTTGTCATGTGAAATTTGAGGTTGTTATTGTGGAATGCAGTGTCATGAGTGTAGGACTAGTTACATGTCGACTTATGTCACTTACATGTATTGTTGTAGTATGTTTGGTTACAATCTTGCATGTTTGGCTACATTCTTGTATGCTTGGTTGCATGTATCATTCTTGCAGGTTTGTTTTCAAGTATCGTTCATTCATGCTTGATCATATGTGCTTATGCATATGTGTAATTGGTTACGTATTGATTATGCATGTTCGTGTTTGCATGTGTTCAAGTGTACAGTGATGTAGTGGTTGTTGTTATGCATGAGGTCTTGGTGTGTGTTGTTGTTAAGGTCATTCATTAATGACTAGAACCTAGCTAGAATGGTAGTTGCATGGTCATATGCTTATGTATTAAGTTTCTATATGTTGTCATGATTAGGTTATACATGTATCACACTAATTTGTTGATCTCGCAGACAAGGTATCCTCCCCGAGCTATACTAAGGTACGTTGGTTTATTGTGATTTGGTTTAGCTAACATGATATACCTTGCAGGAAGAAATATCAATAGTTAGCAATATGGTTGACTACAAAGACTCTCCCTATGAATCAGAAGAGCAGTATAGTGTTGGGAACTCTTCTGATTTAGCAATTACACTGAGAAGTTGAAAGGAAGAAATAAGGGATTGTAAGGTAGATAATGACATAATCATATAGGCACAGGAAAAGTTAGCAGAGCTAAATGCAGTCATACTTTAGAGCTTGTCATATTTGTAGCGACAGGGACCACTTTGGATCAGCCATGAGTAGGAGGATAGAACTAATGGGGCATATGGCAGTAGATGGCATGGTGGTCACAGATCAGATATAAATGACACAGTCAGAGATGGAAGATTTTTGGACACTCCAGATAAGAGAGGGGATAGACACAAGTATAATTCTAGTTTTGATTCAAATAAGCACTATGATCACCATCATTATCATCCTTACAGGAGGAGTGATAATGGGGATTTTCCATACGAGTTTAAGAAAGAAAAGTCACATACTTTTTATGGAGAGTTAAATAAATCCCAAGACGCAGGGGCATGGTTGTTAGGCATGAAAAATTTCTTCAGGTTGCATGACTATTCAAAGAACATGAAGGTTAAAGTAGCTACATTTAGCCTCAAAGGTAAAGTAGACATTTGGTGGGAAGATGTGAAGAATGTCATAGGTATATGTGAGGAAGATTTGACTTGGAATCAATTTGAGCAGTTATTCAAGAAGAAGTACCTATCAGAGAGATACTTTGATGACAACACAAAAGAATTTTATGAGCTAAATATGGGATCCATGATAGGTGATGAATACACTAGCACGTTCTTGGAGTTGTTGAGGTATGTGCCTTACCTCAAGGAGGAGAAGGCCAAAATTCAAAGATTCACCAGTGGGTGACTGATGACATTCAAAGATATAATGGTGTTTGATGAGCCTATTTCATTGGAGGAGGCCATCTGAAAGTTGAAGCATTGCTATGAACAATCAAAGCACACATTTGATACTAAGCCAGACTGGAGAGGTAATGCAAAGAACAGAGGAAAATGGGACAATAAGCGAGTAAGACCATAGGATTTGGGTAACAAGGAGAATGTTGCACCACCTAAGAGGTTCAATGCATCAGATAGAGGACAGGGACACAGATCTGATGAGAAGAATAAGGAGCCCTTGTAGTGTTGAACATATGGAGGAGATCATCGTAGGAGGGATTGTCACAATACCAAAGTGGTAAGCCAAAGATATATAGTGGTCAGGAGACACAAACTGTTGGGGATGTTGGACAGAGTATTTTTTGTATATATGCAACATTGGATAGCAAAGAGGCAGAGCATTAGGCATCTATCATTAAGATGGACAGTAAGCTTTGTGATCAAGTTATTTATATTTTGATTGACCCTGGGTTTGAGTAAGGAATTACAAGCAGAATATTGGTTAGTGCAGTTGGCTACAGTATGAAGAAATGGGTTCATCATTGGGTAAGAGCTTGTGCATTTGATTTGAATGGTATGCCTACTGTGGAACATTTGAATGTATTATCGTTGGGTTCATACAGTGTGTTTTTGGGCATGCATTGGTTGTATCTATATAGAACCAAGGTAGACTATTATGACAAAGCCATTGATTGTGTTGATGACAATGGGGAACCAATAGTCTTATAGGGTAAGAAGAAAGCTACATTAGTTAGGATGGTGATAGCTATGAGCAAAGTCTAGCCGCAGAAAAGGGTGCAATCTATTCGCAGTGCACATTTCTAGTGACAAGGGTAAGGAAGTTGAGGATATAAATGTTTAGAGCACGTACCCAGTTCTACAGTAGTTCAAGGATATATTTCCTTAATACATTCCAGAGTTTCCACCTCACAGGGAGGTAGACTTTTCTATTGAGTTAGCGCCAGAGGCAGCTCCAGCATCAAAGCACCTTACAGGATGAACACACCCGAGTTGGTTGAGTCAAAGTTGTAGTTGGAGGAAATGTTGGAAAAAGGATACATTAGGCCAAGTGTATCACCATGGGGTGCACTAGTATTATTTGTGAAGAATAAAGATGGTACTCTCAGATTATGCATTGACTACAAGAAGTGGAACAAAGTAACCATCAAGAATAGGTATCCTTTGCCAAGGAATGATGACTTGTTCGATTAGCTGAAGAGAGCAGCAATGTTCTCGAAGATTGATCTGAGATCCGGATATCATCAAGTATGCATCAAAGAGGAGGACATTTACAAGATTGGGTTCAGGACCAGGTATGGGCATTATGAGTTTGTTGTAGTTCCATTTGGCTTGACTAATGCTCCAGCTACTTTTATGTGCTTGATGAATAGTGTGTTATGTCTATATTTGGACAAGTTTGTTATTGCATTCATTGATGATATACTAGTCTATTCTAAAAATGAAGAAGAGCATGTCGATAATTTAGCAGCAGTGTTGAGGTTTTAGATAGAGGAGGAATGACCTATTATAGAGTTTTATGAACCCAACATTTCGGACTACCAAGTGAGTCCATCATCAGGGGATGCATCAATAGATATTCTAAAGATATTAATGATGTATCCATGAGCTATATTTTAGGGTATATATATAGGATATGAAAGAATTAATCTAAGAAATTAGGTCGGCCATTATCCAATTAGTTTGTTGATATTCAGATTTTTATTTATTTATTTATTTATTGAGGTTGTTGAGAGAGCATCAGTTGTATGCTAAGCTCAACAAGTGTAATTTCTTTCAGACTGGGGTACATTACTTGGGGCATGTTGTCTCCAAGGAGGGAATTGCAGTAGATCCCAAAAAGATAAGACCCATCATGGAATGGGTAGCTCCTAAAAATGCAGATGAGGTGAGATCTTTCATAGTTTTGGCAGCCTATTATAGGAGGTTCATCAGGAACTTCTCACAGATTGCTTATCATATCACATCATTGCAAAGGAAAGGTAAGAAGTTTGAGTGGACAGAGGAGTCTGAGGCTATTTTTGAGTAGCTTATGTAGTTGTTGACACATGCACTAGTGCTATAGATTATAGATCCAAAAAAAGAGTTTGTAGTATGCACATATGCTTGCAAGAGAGGACTTGGTGGAGTCCTTATGCAAGATAGACAGGTGGTATGTTATGAGTCACCAAAGTTGAATGAGCACAAGCATAACTATCCCATGCATGATCTTGACTTGGCAATTATTATACATGCATTGAAGATGTGGAGACACTATGTTCTAGGAAAGAGGTTCACATTGATGAGTGATCACAGTGGTTTGTGATATCTATTTGACCAACTAAATCTTAATGGTAGGCATGCTCGGTGGTTGGCTATGATTAGTGACTTTGATTTTGAGATCAGGTATATCAAAGTTAAAGAGAACAGAGTGGAAAATGCTCTTAGCAGGTGGATACAAGTAAATCACTTAGCAACTATGAGCTCCTATGGGACAGATATACATGATAGGATCGTGCGAGCAGGACAACAGGATGTCAGATATATGGATATTGTGCACAGGTTGTAGTAGAGCACAAGTACAATTACAAGTGATGGTAAAGGTACATGTGGTACAGGTGATAGTACAGGTATAGGTACAGGTGATGGTACAAGTACAGGTAGTGGTACAGGTACAGGTGTGGGTTCACAGAATATGGATTATTGTCTTACAACATATGGATTAGTCTAATTTAGAGATAGGATATATGTGTCGAATAGAAGCGAGCTCAAGAAGACGATCTTAAGAGAGTTTCATGTGAAACCTTATTTAGGTCACCTAGGTTACCAGAAGACATTGACAGCAGTGAAGAGATTGAATCTAAACAGGGATGTAGTAGAGTTTGTGGCTAGTTGTTTTGATTGTCAGCAAGTGAAAGCAGAATCTAAGCATCCAAATGGACTACTACAGTCGATCGTAATCCCATAGTGGAAATGGGAAGTCATTCCCATGGACTTCATTACAGGGTTGTTGAGGACAGCCAGGAAGCATGATTCCATCATGGTTATTGTGGACAGGTTGACAAAGGTAGCACATTTCATTCTAGTGAAGTCTAAATTCTTAGCTAGCGATGTAGCACAGGTGTTCATCAGAGATGTGGTCAGATTTCATGATGTTCCAAAGAAGATTGTGTCAGACATACATGTAAAGTTCACTTCCAAGTTTTGGAAGGAGTTGTTTGCAAGTTTGGGCACAGAGTTGGCTTTCAGTACAGTGTATCATCTGTAGACAAATGGAAAAATGGAGAGGGTCAATAGGATATTGGAGGACATGTTAAGGATGTATGTGATGCACTAGCAGTGAAAGTGGGAAGAGTGCTTTCCATTGGTAGAGTTTGCATACAAAAATGTGTATCAGGAATATTTCAGGATGAGTACTTTTGAGGCATTGTATGGGTGGAGTTGCAACACTCCCATCAGTTGGAGTGATCAGGTTAATAGTGTGTTGATTGGACCAGACATGTTGGTAGACATGGAACAGGAAATGCAGGTTATAGAAGAATCTAAAGGCAACATAAGATAAGCAGAAAATCTATGCAGATAGGAACAGGTTGTTCAAGGAGTTCTAGGTTGGGGAACTGGTGTACTTGCGCATCAAACCGAAGAAGATATCCTTACGGATTTGATCATGTGCCAAGTTGGCACCATGGTTTTGTGGACCCTTTAGTATCATTGAGTGCATTAGGCTAGTATCATATTGACTTGCACTTCCTCCTAAAGTGTAATTCCATGATGTTTTACATGTGTCATTGCTTAAGAAGTATGTTAAAAATGTTGATCATGTGATTGATTGGTCTGTATTGCAGGTGGAACCAAATGGAGAACCCCAGCGGAGCCTTAGTGTAGATTGCAGAAAAAGGTGCTCATGCTCTAGAACCAAGCAATAGAGCAATTAATGTGTAGTGGAAGAACTTTAGGCCTGATGAAGCTACATGGGAGATGAAAGATCAGATGCAGGCTATGTATCCTTCCTTGTCTATTAGTTGAGGCAAAGAAATTTTGCCTTGGTGTTTTGGTGTGATTTTGGTATATGTTGTGGTATATGTCTTGGTATATGTTTTGATGATGTTGGTTCATGTACATATGTATATGGATGTAAATACCGCTATGACCTATGTTATAAAGCTTCAATAAATGGTATGGGTGTAATGTCATTATGATGTTATGTTGTTATTTTTTCATGTTGGTTTTCTTTTTAGTAGGTTGATCATTGTAAATACAGCGTCGAGCTAAGTTATAAAGCTCCATCAACAATATTTTTTGCTTAGAGTAGTTTTGTGGTTATAGGTGTTGTTGAACACTGAGGATGGTGTCCCCTGAAGGGGGAGGGTTCTGTAATAGCCCTGGTGAAAATTCCATGTAATAAAAGTAAAAAGGCAAAATAATAACCACGGATGACAGGACACTTATTCCAAGTTGAATGTTGGGAAAAATCCTAGTGATGGGGATTACTTGTGATTGTTTATGGCTAAGAAAATTGGCAAAGGAAATGTTTAAGGATTTGGAAAGGAAAAATGGAATTTTTGGCACATTTATTTATGAAAATAATGGACATTAGGAGAAAAAGGAGGTGAAAGATCATAGGTTGCATGTGAGGAGGAAAATGAAGGAAAATAATGTAAAATGAAGAAAATAGAGGCCTCATTCATAAAAAGGCTTCTAAGGATCAATCGGTAACCTTTTGTCAGTTCATTTTTGGATTTCTCTCTCTCTCATACTCTTGGAGACTTAGATTTTTCCTAGAACACTCTTGGTGGGTGTGGCATACTCGGAATCTTGGAGCAAGAAGGCAAAGGAAGAGAAGGAAAGTGCAAGAGGGCATCAAGATCAGCAACTTAGGAGGAAAATGAAGGAAAATAATGTAAAATGAAGAAAATAGAGGCCTCACTCATAAAAAGGCTTCTAAGGATCAGTCGGTAACCTTTTGTCAGTTCATTTTTGGATCTCTCTCATTACTCTCTCTCTCTCTCATATACTCTTGGAGACTTAGATTTTTCCTGGAACACTCTTGGGGGGTGTGGCATACTTGGATTCTTGGAGCAAGAAGGCAAAGGAAGAGAAGGAAAGTGCAAGAGGGCATCAGGATCAGCAACTACATCATATTTTCTTGCAGGTGCCGAGTTGCATGTATGTTTCCTTCACTAGTTTTGGCATGCATGGCATATGCATGTGGATTCTTGGCCATGATCTGTCAGTGGCATGGAGGATTGCTTGATCGAGAGTGGATTGCCTAGCCTTGTCATTTCCTGGATAACCATGGTGATTTTGGGTTTATTTTCATTATTTTGTTTTTGTTTGGTTCTCATGTTTCATTAGCTTGGGTTGAGTTATTGGTCTCGTAGCCTTAGTTGGAAAAATTCTATGAAGCCTTGAAACAGCTTGGGTTGAGTTACTAGTCCCATAGCCTTGGTTGTACAAACGCTCTGGAGCCCTTGGTGGGTTGAGTTACTAGTCTTGGAGCCTTGGTTGGACAAATGCTCTGCATCCCGATAAAAGTTGTGGTTTGAGCTACCAGTCTTGCAGCCTTGGTTGGACAAATTCTCTGGAGCCCAGGCTTGGACAGAGACCGATCTGATAATGGTTTTGTGATGTCCAACCGTGAGGTGGAATCATTGTTTGATGGGTTGAGGTGTATGGCCTCTAGAATCCCTAGATGAGTTTTGATTGATCTGTTCTATGATATCCCACATTCATGCTTGGAATATGGCCCGGGGGTGAATGGTTGAAGAGATATTTGGCTCAGCCATTCTACGATTGTGTGGAATGTGGAAGTCCCATCCCGGGCTTGGGTTTTGCATCATTAATGAAAGGTTATTTCTCCTTGTATTTCTATGAGTATTTTGATGAATTATATGTGATCTACATGGTTGTACTTTCATGAGTATTTTTGCTACTATTATGTTGGTTATGTATGTGTTTTATGACAATAGCCATGTATGGATTTCATCATGTTTTTACTTGTAATTTAATGATCAATGTATCTATGACCTAATCAATGGAATGGTAGTTAATGTGTTGAGACATCAATGGTTCTTAGCGATTCTCAGCTAACTATGAGACCCCTATGCTCAGAACTGTTATTTACACATGTAGATTATGTATTTGTGATATGTTTGACAAAATCCCTATCGTGGCTAGTAGCGTTCCAATCAACGTTCCATTCATGAATTTTCTTTAGTACTGTCATTTCCATGCTATTTTATTGTTTTGAAGGTGTCATGAAATTATGGGCCGTCACCTAGGATTTGGCCCTGAAAAAGTGGCTCAAATCCTGGGGACGTTGGCATAGCACTAACTAAATGAGTCTCTGGATGTTGGCAGGCAAGCCTGTGAGAGCGAATCTGGGTTTTTAGAAATTTTCATGCCCATGTCATGTGAGCAACTGAGGCTTAGGTTGTCCAAAACTTCAGTAGTACCCAAGACCAAGTTGTCTAAAGTGTTCGATTGATTCCTGAGTGTCCTAAAGCTGACATTGAATGTTTGTATGGTGTGTTTCTGTTGGTTCCACTTCCTTAACGTGACTTAGGAGGTCAAATTATAGCATAGTGGCCTCTTGTCGCATGTTTACCCCGGCTAGTCAACTGCTTGGGTAGATGTGGGAGGAGGGTTTTACATGAGTGAATGGATCTAGAAGAAAGGGTAGAGAAGTGATTATAAGACGAAATGAGATTACCATTGATATTTGAGGCCACAAATAAAGCTATATTCTTTGGGTTAAATTAGCGCTTAACTAATTTACATTGATCTAGAGATTCATTAAATGGTTGTTTTGTAGGAGATTCATGTTTGCAGTCTTAGCAGAATGAGTATAATTTTGGCATGTTTTGCAACTAAAAGATAGTTGTTCATAGTCCATTTTTTTGTGGTGAGTCCTCTTATCCAAAGTTATATTGATTACTTCCATGAGTCCTTTATCAAATTCCACTTCTACATGGATCTAGGCACATGCAAGCATTCCCTTGGGATATGACTTATCTACGTATTTCCCTAGAGAATTTCCTATGGACTTATCCATGCCTATATGTTCAATTACATGCTTCTCAAACCCATGAATTAGGAGGGATTATTAATATAAGTTCCATATATTCAATTTCATGTCCTTTGGACCCATGAAATAGAGTCCATTTCGAAGATAAGTTCCTTGTCCTTGTGTTCAAAAATAGATGCATACTATCCTCTACCACAAAAGTACTAAGATAATTTACCTTTGATCAGGGCATCCAAAATTTTCTACATGTTGGAGGCTCATATACTATCCAATGATGTAAGGATCATCCATAGCTAAATCCTTCAAACATGGAAATTGGTGGGTAGATTCACCTTAGGAATGATGTAATTTCTTTACAAACTTGGATCACAAGGCCTTCTTTCCATATTCTCACAAGGAGGAGATAAAGTCTTAAAATCAAATTGCCTAAATTTAATAGGAAGGGAAGATTGCATGGCTTCCCCCTCCTAAACCAAAGGCCAAGAAAGACATAGGAGTTAGGTGAAAGCAAGGTTGTGGTAGCAGCAAAGGATGGGAAATATTGAATGGTATTCTATGTTAACACTACATGATGGTAAACATTTTTTTTTTACACTATTGTATTGATGATTACTAATGAATAATGAAAAAAACGAGGTTTTTCTAATTATGGCCATGGTTATTGATCATCATTGAAGAGGCTTAATGACTAATGTGTAATTTTAATTAAGTGCACCAATGGAAAATAACATGTGGTGACCTTGTGGAAAATAGCATGTACTACTAGAGAGCATAGATTCCTTAGTGCAAGGTGTCCATTTTAGCATACTAGTGTGTCATGTATATTTTGGCACACTCATGCTTCATGTGTAATTAGAAGTATCATATTTTCCCATCAAATGGTGAAGAGTTATGATGCATTGTTAAGCTAAATAATAAAAAGGTTAGGTGCTTTCAATATTCTTTAGAACACCAATGTTTCATATCTAATTTTGAGCATTAGTGTTTTGATTGTCATTTGTTGCAATGTCATAGAATGATCAGATGTGCCAATAATTCTCCCATACCACTTGTGCATTAATGTGTCATGTTTTCTAGAAATGCACTTTGAACCAAACATCCACTAAAAACAAATTTGTGGGCTAAATAAGATATAGAAATCCATTCGTAAATCCTTTGTAAAAAAATTCATGATCATTTATAGAGGTTGTAGTTGTAGAAACTTTGTGTAGGTTAACCTGATAATGAAATATAAAGCAAATCAGAATACTATAACCTACTTCTACTATCAATTTGAGGAAGCTTAAAGATCAAGCTGAACAATATAACCAGAAGAAGAAGAATCAACAACACAATACACATGAAAATACTTTTGGGAAAGCCTCAGCTAAAAACCCCACACTATTGTATTATCATACATGTGGAAATACATAGGAATTATACAAAGCCTTAGCTCTCATAGCTAGCCAGCTCTCAGTACAATCCTCACATATGCTCACAGGAAATCTTGGCTTCTCTCCTGCCTTCCTCTCTGCCCTCCAAGCTCCTATTTCCTTGCATTGTTCCTTGTGGATGATTCTCCTATTACCAAGTGGATGATCTCCTCCAAAACTGCGCAATCGTCAAGGATTAAATCCTTGACTGCATGCATGAGTTTTCTCTTTGAGAAAAAACATGCAATTGATAGTACACTCTCCTTGACATTAATCTCAACTGGGTCTTTCTCAGAATAGACATGCATGAGTTTCTGAAGAGGGAATCTTCAGTTAACTGGTGTAGCATTAGTTGAGTGCATGCATGCATCAACTGAATATTAACTCACTATTAGTTCCTCAAACAGTTTGGAACTAATTTAACTGGACTTAACTCAGTAAACTGAGTTAACTAATTACAACTCAAATATAACTCAATCTTATCTCCTTAATTTAAGGGATAACTCTTTCATGACTTC
>APFE030723482.1:24933-35327 GCA_000404065.3 Pinus taeda
AAAGAAGATAAAACATCTATTTATCATCTTAGACTACATTTAGGAATTATACATACATCACGTGGTGAACCTGAAAGGAAAACTGCTAAGCAAGATCAACTTAAAATAAATCTCAATGAATCTAATAACGCTTTCGAACTTAACGCAACATCTAGAGGTCTAGGCTAGAGACGTATTCTGGCGTCGTAAAGCCTGGTAACTGTTGCTTTCAGTGCTGATTGGGTGATTCCTCCACTTTGAGACGATAAGTGAAAGTACAGACTTGTGCTCCCACGTACCGTCGCGTATATATTGGGAGACCACTATAGGCTACATCATTTATCCTTAGGAAGCCGTGTCTGTTGCCCTATCGATCGTAATCCATCGAACACAACATTCAGGAAGACTGATTGCCGTACCGTAAAAATTATTCTGCAGTTTTACGATTGGTTTGGTAATCATCTCTGCCTAGATCTCCAGAGAAGTCCATTTTGCTCCTTTTCAAACTCCTTAAAGGAAAAGGTCCTCTAAGCGCTTGTCACTTCAAGCTCAATAAAATTTGAAGGCGACTAGAGTCATCTTTTGTTTTTTCTCGACTCTTTAAAATTGAAAAAACAAGTTGTGTCAAAGCGTCTAAAATTCATTTAATTCGAAAAAAATTTCCCTTTTATTTTGAGTTGATCAAGTAATCTGCAATCGTGGAAGAAAGTCAATCAAAACCCCATCGTTTGCGGAGACTTACGAGTCAATCGTCGTTGAATCCGAAAGCGAAACCATTCAGGACGAAACGAACTCGTTTAACCATATCAAAGTCCCCTAGGTTGGTTGGAGCAAGCACTCCAACATCCTCAGAGACTCCGGTTACTCCGAACATTTCTGGAATCCCTGCCTCTACAGAAGAAATTCTACAACAGCGACAGGACATTACAATTGATCCTAGTGTGACGGTTAACACTTCTATTCCTGAACCGGTTCCGTCTATAGCCGATTCAGAAGGTGTTACTCCCCAACCATCTACTGCTACAGGACTTACATCTTCTTCAGCACCAGAAATATTTTACGGGCCTAACGGTCTACCTCTTCCTCCTGGATTGATTACCATAGAAGAGATTGTGGAAGATCCTCCGTCTAGCACTCCAACAGAACTTGGAGTTGGGATCAGCCAATATCCTTCTTCATCAGAAAATATTCACCCACCCTTAAAAGTTCCTGAAGAATCGCTGAGGAATATTTTTGATAGACTTAATATGTCTGAACAACCGTCAACATCAAGGACTGTGTCACTTGACACAGCAACAGCGGAAGCCCCTTCTATTATTCTGACGATGTTTGTTGGCGTGCCATCTGTCCCAACCAATTTTCAATCACTGGATGGGGTCCATCCTGGGACTATTTTGACAATATGGACTGTTCCCGTTTGTTCGTCCGAAATTATATCTGGAATCTCTTACGTTGAGTCTCGACAAATTGATCCATCACAAGGTCAATTTGGGCAAACCGGTCTCCAAAGGCAAATTATTCCTTTGAGCACTGGATTGCCATCGTATGGAGGGCCATATACCCTTTCATTGTCTTCCCCCAAAGGACAACCATGCGTGAGTTCGCAACAAAATTTGGGTTATGCTGGAATCACAACTAGCGGTTGGGTACTAGTCCTATCTCAACAACCAAGAGTTGTATGCTCAATACAACAAAGTTCACCTATGAAAAACATTCCCGCTACGCCGGCTATTGTGGCTGTATCGCAAGTACAAGCATCACCAATTGTATGCCAACCTCAAGTTTCGCAGGTGGGGATACAACAATCTCTTGTACCTCCGACACAACCACAATCACCCATTAGTGGAATGGCACAGGTTCAAATGGGGAACCCCAACCCCCATCTTGGTCAAACAGTCAGTGCTGGACAACAGTCCATGGCTTCACAACCATGTCTGGTGCAATACCAACAACCGCAATTCCAGCAAGCTTACCAAGGATATGAGCAGCAAGTTTTTGCGAGTAATGGGCAGCAGTATCAACCATATCATAATGGTTATGCCCATCAACCTTACCAAAGTTACCAACATCAAATGCATTATGTTGGTATGCAAAGACTGACTGCTCAAACAATTTTGTCTTATCCTAGGTATGCTCAACCAAGCCTAAATCAACGGTTGCCCTTCATGGCAACTCTAGAGTTAATAGATCTAAGTCGACTAACGAACGATCCAATTGCCTACACCCCTTGGTGGCCGGCGATCCCGCCTAAACTTTCGTCGGACATTCCTAAATTCAATGGGGGCGAAGACCCATCAAATCATGTGATGACCTTTCATCCATGGCGTTCGTCAAACACTCTCAACGATGATTCGATTCGGCATCGCCTCTTTCAGTGCACGTTAACTGGTCCGGCAGCAAAGTGGTATATCGAACTTCCTAGAGCTTCATTTGATAACTTCAGTACCCTAGCCACAACCTTTTTAACCCATTTTCAATTACCTATCAGGTACGAAACAGGAACTGAGCTGCTTACCAATTTCAAACAAACGATAGCCACTCACATATCTGATCATATTCATGAGTGGTGGCATCGTTGCAAAATGGTAAAAACATATGTTCCTGATCATCTATTGGTTGAATGGTTTCTTAAGTCACTGTTACCCGCTATTACAGAAGATGTGGCAAAGGGGGGAGTCATCACTGAAGAGAAAGTCATTGCTCGTGCACAATATCTAGACTTGATCTACACTCAGTATGGCATGCTCTACGATAAAATCCCTGACGCTCCTAGACCAGAATTCTCCATCCCTCCGCCCCTAAATCAAACAAGGACTCTCATGCCGGCGATGGTGTGATAGGCACGACAAGCACTAAAACTGCAAAGGCCACATCCAAAAAGGCTCGCACGGTTTTGAGTCAAGATGCAAATGAAGAACTTCTAGCCTCAGAAGTAAATGTTGTGTCAACAGACAAAGGCAAAGAAACCAAGCAACCAGGAGGCAAGAAGAAAAAACAAGGGAAGAAGAAAAACCAAGGAGACTCATCTCCTAGGAAATCTTCTGCAAACCCTTCTGGGAATGCGAAACCCAAAACTCCATGTCATATATGTGATGAGGATCACTGGACATGGGACTATCCATTTAAAGAAGAACTTAGAAAATCTTTCAAAAGTTCAAAAACCTCGGCTATATTGACTGATCCGTTTCCAAACCCAGGAATAAATATGGTTGCTAACGAAAATGCTTCCCCGTCCCAAGTACTAATGTTATCATTCTCGAAGCAACTGAATGACACTCTTATAACAACAAGGAGTAAAGATTACGGGAATCCACAAATGTTGAACAACAAGGACAACGATCAACCTAGTAGTTCAACAACGACTTCAACAGAAGTCATGCCACCCATCATTCCTGAATTAACAATAAAACCGCCAAAGGGAGTAGTACAAAAATCAATGTTTAATCCTCGTGCCCGAGTAGCACAACACTATAATATAGTGGAGGATTTAGCCCAATCGCCATCCGTGATGTCGACTCTTGAAGTGTTGCAAAATTGCCCCTCCCAGAAGCAGGATTTATTATCAGCAATAGATGGGATTGACCCAATGGATTCCAATCTTATATCTTTTAATCATAAAGGATACGACCCTCAGTTACCATCTCAACTAGCTTTCCTCATTCAAGTGAAAGCCCTCAACAAAATTGTTCATAGAACAATTATTGATGAGGGGGCATCCCCATGTATCATGTCAATGAGTTGCTGGAAAACTCTGGGGTCTCCCTCTTTGTCGCGATCATCAACAACATTAAAAGCATTTAATGGATGAATGTACACCCCGTATGGGATACTAAGTAACTTGCAAGTCGAACTGGGGGGAAAAACAGTAGAAATCGATGTTGAAGTCATCGACGGAAATCTTGATTACAACATCCTACTGGGAAGACCCTGGATATATGCCATGGTAGCTGTTGTGTCGACCTACTTTAGGAAAATTGCATTTCCTTCCCAAGGAGGAATTACAATCATCGACCAACAAACTTTTCTCCCCAACAGTTCGCAAGTTACGGGAAGCATTCCAATGATCCATGGAAGCCCTAGCATGCTTCATAATATTAGAGTAGGCCTACTAAAAGACCCTACGTTAATGGGAACTTTTACCCTACCGCCTCCTACGAATTTGGCAGAAGTGGCTAATGTAGGAACCTGCAATATGATATCTTCCATTCAAAAGATGTCAAAAAACGATATTAAAATGGATCATTCGCAAGTTTTGCCTCTAACCCCACTAGAAATATTATAGCAATCAATTTTCTCAGCATGGGAGGCAAAACCGCGTCAATGCTCGTCGAGCATTTGGATAGATAGGTCTAAGGAATATGGAACCCCTTCAAATCCTTGGTCGTAAGTACACTCTACAGACGAAGGAATCATTCAATCGATGATGATTGATGGGGCACCACGGGAAATTACCACCATCATTCCCATCTTCTGACTTGGAAAGAAGATAATTCTGGCGACCTAAACATCCTTCAGTATTTGACTTTCTGACGAATACTGTAAACACGGTGGATTCCGAGAGAAACCTATCCAATATCGAAGAGACTATTGCCATAAATATCTCGACCAAAATAGATGTTGTAGAGAATATTCATGTTGGCAGATCTTGTTCTTCTTTCGAACTGGAAATATATAGCACTCTCTTTCGTGAGTTTAGAGATGTTTTTGCTTGGTCATATGATGAAATGCCATGTATTGACTCGAGCATAGTTGAACACGAGATTAAGATGTATCCAGATGTCAAACCGGTACGACAGTGGCTAAGGCAGGTGCACCCCAAGAAAGTCGTTGTCATCAAGGCAGAAGTTGAAAAACTCCTCCATGTTGGTTTCATTTACCCTGTTCCTCTAACCGATTGGGTATCGAATATTTTTCCTGTGATGAAAAAACAAGGAATGATTAGAGTGTGTGTTGATTACAGGGATGTAAATCAAGCTTGTCCGAAGGACAACTACCCTACACCCTTTATCGACCAGATTATTGATGAATGCGCCAGATGCGAAATCTTTTCATTCATGGATGGATTTTCCGGGTATAATCAAATAAATATCCGCCCACAGGACTAGTCAAAGACTGCATTCATTTGTTCGTGGGGAACATTCGCATATCGCAAGCTACCCTTTGGTTTGAAGAATGTAGGGGCGACTTTTCAGAGAGCAATGAACTATGCTTTCCATGACATGAGAAACATCGTTCAACCTTATCTCGACGATCTCCCAGCTCATTCGCGGAAGCGGACCGATCATCCACGCCATTTGAGAGAAATATTTCTATGTTGCCGACACTACAAGATAAGACTCAATCCGCACAAATGTGTGTTTTGTGTCAGTTCTGGTTGTTTACTTGGTTTCATTGTCTCAAAGGATGGGATTCGTCTCGACCCTTGCAAGGTTCAGGCAATCATCGATTTGCCTCCACCTTCAAGCCTGCTTCAGATTCAGAAACTGCAAGGGAAAGAAAATTTCCTTAGGAGGTTCATTCCAAATTACGCTGAACTAGCTAAAGGTTATACCCGTCTGTTGAAAAAGGATGTACCCTTCGTTTGGGACCAGGTCGCGCAAGCTTCCTATGACGCTTTAAAGAAATCTCTAATACAAGCATCATTAATGTATGCTCCTGATTATCAAAAAGACTTTAACCTGTATCTGGCTGCAGCAGATATGACCATAGCAATGGTTTTAGTTCAAGAAGAAAATGGAATTGAACATCATATATATTATTTAAGCCGAAACTTAAATGATACGGAAATGAAATACTCCTACGTTGAAAAGCTAACCCTCGCAGCTGTTCAAGCAATACAGAGATTTCGACACTACGTCCTCTTTAGGAAAACAACCTTTTTGTCAAATTGCAACCCCATGACTTATATATTGTCGCGATAGTTGCTGGGGGCCAAGTATTCGAAATGGATAGCGATTCTCCAAGAGTTTGATTTGGAATTTAAAAGATCCAAATCAAAGAAATCCCTGGTATTTGCGGAGTTACTGTGTGATCTCCCATCGTCGTCCAACGATGCAACACCCGAAGAAGCAATCATGGATGAAAATCTGTTTCTGATATCTTCAAGCGATTTGTGGTACGGAGATATAATCATTTATCTCCAGAAACAAACATACAGGTCTAAAACCTCACACTCCGAACAGCGAAGTATTTGATACCAAGCAAAAGACTACGTGATCGTCAGTGATACTCTTTACCATCGTGGTATCGATACAGTTCTTCAGAGGTGCCTCACCCTTGAGGAAGCCAAAAAAGTCCTGAATGACTGACATTCAGGCGCATGTGGGGGCATCAATCTGGTTACGCTACGGCACAAAAAAATTTGCGAGCAGGATACTTCTGGCCAACAATGTTCAAAGATTGCATAACCACAGTTAGAAGTTGTCACGCTTGCCAAATTTCTGATAGCAAAACCAGAAGACCACCCACACTGCTGGAACCAATAGTAGTTGTTGGGCCATTAGCCAAATGGGGCATAGATTTCATGACATGTAACCCCACCTCAACCGGGGGGCATGGGTACATAATAGTCACAGTGGACTATTTTACCAAATGGGCTGAGGCGATGCCTACATTAAACAACAGCCATAGTCACAGATCATGGATCGCATTTTCGCAATCACATGATGGTTGAGTTGGCTGCCAAATTAGGACTGTCCCACGACAACTCTACTCCGTACTATCCGCAAGCTAACGGACAAGTTGAAACAATCAACAAAGTCCTAAAGCGCATGTTGCAAAGGATGATCGGAGTCCACAAACGGGATTGGCACCTAATCCTATACTCAGCCTTATGGGCATACCGGACATCGGTAAGAAATGCAACCGGATTCATACCTTTTCAATTGGTGTACGGTCTGGAAGCAATCTTACCCGTTCAATGTGAAATCTCATCCCTCAAACTCGCAGTCGACCTTCTCCCTGGAACCTCAGAAGAAGAGGCTCGTTTCCTGGAACTAATCCATTTGGATGAAACCCGTCGTGATGCAGCTTCGGCTAACAAAGCTCATAAGAAGCGAGTCAAAGCACAGTTCGACAAGAATGTCAAACCTCACGTCTTCTCAAAAGGTGACCTGGTCTTACTTTACGACCAGGAATCCGATAAATTGGGAGCAAGGAAATTCAAATCCTTATGGATGGGTTCCTATATCGTTAAACGAGTATTAGCAAAAGGAGCCTACAAGTTGATGGACTATGATGGGATTCCACTGGCGCAACCTCGCAACGGGTTGTACCTCAAGCGTTACTATGCTTGATTTCGCATAGTAATCCTCGTGCCTTTTGTTACATTTTTGTTTTCGCCAAGAGAATTTAATTTGGTTAAGTAATCCACTTTTTGCATTTGTTGCAGATGTCGAACCTACTGGAATCATTCGTTGGATATGTCGACGGAGCAAGTTGTAGTTCGCGGAACCTGTCTTCTGCGGCATGGGCCATTTTCAATCCTAGCGGAAAGTTAGTAAGTTTCAGAGAATTGTGTATTGGTCGGTCTACGAACAATATCGCTGAGTACAGAACATTGATAGAACTCCTTTCTGATGCCATCACACATGGCATATGCCGACTTGTCGTCAAGCTAGATTCATAGCTCGTCATTCTACAACTCACTGGCATCTATGCTATACGAAATCCAGCTATCTATCGCATGTTCCTAAGGGTAAAAATTTTGGAAAGACATTTCGATTTCATCCAATATCAACATATTTCCAGAATTTTAAACACATTAACAGACTCATTGGAAAATTATGTGTTAGATAGACATTTGCGACATTTATAAAAAGAAGCATCACATCAATATATGCAGCAGGATCATGTAACTGAACCAAAATAAAGATCTGAAAATCAAAAATATATCCCATAACTGTTTATAGTCTGTACATAATGTTCTGTAACCAAGAAAAAATTGGTCAAATGACCCAAAACTCAAAATGCTAGGGGGAACCCTAGCCTAATGGTGTTGGTGATAACAAGTCACCGCCTGTGCAATCATGCGTAAGAGCCTAGTCCATCGACTCGACACTCCAGTGTTATGTCGCTACAACCGCAAACGCAGCTCATCATTCCTCACGTCCGAGATGCCAAGGGCAAGACTATCAACCTGGTCCTGTAGTGCCGAAAGAGTCTCGGCCACATCAAGGTCGCGAAGGATAGCCCTCCCAACCGCTTCTCCTGCTGAAGCGGCTGCTGGGTCTCTACGGCGCACTGCTGGTCGAATTGGGCCAACATCTGCATGAACACATAAGTTTTGATTAGTCTTGATCATAAGAATATAAGAACATTATAAACAAAAATGAACAGAGATATGGTCAGAAGAAGATTACCCTGACACCCCACTGCTCTCCAGCCGGCAACACCAAATCCGGATCACCTCAGAAATCCATACCAGCATATGGGAACCTGGCATAGACCATCTCCTGATGGTCAAACCACTCAAAGAAGGTCTCAGAAAACGAAATCTTGGGTTGGCCAGCATGCCGAGACATGAGATCAACCCATCTCTGCATCGTGGTTCTGTCGGTGGAGGTAAGCCAAGTGATATATACTGTGGTTGCAGCAGTGGGATTCGCTCAAGGCGAAAGCAGTCAAAATAGAACCATAACCAAAGTTCTTGGATCTACCGCTCTTCACCTTGGTCAACTGTTCCTTCATCACAGAAAGTAATACATCACACCAATTGAACACCTTTGGTTCAAGGCATTCCATAGCATACTGCCTATAAGATCTGTTGGCTATATGGAGAGCAGAACTACCAGCCAGTCTAGCAAAAGTAAACAGGATGGTCTGCAAGGGCCGGTCAGTGACGTCTCGAATGTTGATCTTGCCATCCGCACTCGGCTGAGATCCCTCTCTACAATGCTGGTGAATGTACTCCCTTACAGACTCACCCCCACGGGCGGAACCTTATAAAGAGAGAGGGGCGACATGCCTCGACAAGCCGGTCAGAAAATAGATGTCCACCACTGTCAAGGGGATCGATTTTCCCCTAATCTGGAATACCTGGTTGATAGGATCCCAAGAATTGATGAAATACTGCAACAAACTAATTTTTTGCCTCATGCTCGAGATACGGAAAAATTTCAGCAAGCCATAGTTCCGTAATGCAGCTACTGTGCCCAGATCATGTAAAGCAACAACGTCCTCTTCTTCATGCTCACATTCTCGCCATGTGACAACCATTTTCCTCCGATGAATCTCTGAAAAACAAATAAGGGAAGAGTCAGGATCTTCATTTGGTGAAAACAGGCAAAAATTTCATGAGGAAACCATGCAAAAATTTTCCTCCCTGCGCCCATCGCACCCCAACGACTGTTCTAGGAGCGATGCATACTGACTAGTCAGTGGAGACATCAGTATGCATCGCACCTTTCGACTAAGGAAGGGTGTGATGATCCTAGGGCGAGTTTTTCAAACCCAGGGGCTCAGCAAAACAGGGAAATGAGCTCAAAATCCAAAATGAAAGGCATGTAATGAAAGAGCACAGGTTTAGCTCCTACCTGGTCCAAACGGTGTCGAGAATCGTCCACAGAATCTCCCGAAATCCTCTGGTGAAAATCAAGAGGGAAAAGCACCTCCATAGCTCCAACAAACGAAATTCAAATGAAATGGTAAAATGAGAGGTAAAAAAATCACTTTTAATTTACTATGCACGTAATTCAAGTAAAATATTAGTGTTTTGACTCATTTATCATACATCTGTTTTCATTTTTAATCGGTTTGATGAAGCAGATGAACAGGTAGTACTATCTTTGAAAGAACAAAATGTTAAGGGTAAATCAAAAAACAATGACCATCCTGGCGAGCAATGTTGTCGCAGAGTTCAATCTCGTTAAAAAATAAACTCTCCACGAGCAGTTTTAGCGCATAGTTCATGCTCGTTAAAAAATAAACATAAGTCAGGAGCAAGTGTTTCTCCCCATGTTTAAGCTCGTTAAAAAATGAACGGGTAAATAACCATTGTGAATGCCTTATCGCCAGATTTTGAGCCTTGGTCATGTTCTCGCTATCACCTCCACTCTCTTTTTAGCCGATCATTCACCCCTATATGATTGTTTACCCCTTCGAGGAACATCTGCGAAGAGTGATTCTGCTAGCCATCCTTGTAACACTACCGTGATTGGAAAATTCCAAACCTTACCTGGAATCAGCTGCTACCCAAAACCATCACTCATTCCTCGAAAACATGTCTTCTTTAAGCTATTTTCACCTGACTCGTAAAATATGAAAAGATTGTCGAGCGATTAGCCTCTCCGACTCGTTAAAAGGCATCGGAAGTGCTATCCCTCCTTTAGATTTTAATATTTTTGGACCTGAGGGATTATTACACAAAAAGATCGAGCACTTGTCTTGTTCGGCTCATTAAAACTATCGAAAATTCA
>APFE030723482.1:36614-48402 GCA_000404065.3 Pinus taeda
CCCTCATAGTAAAGCATTTCACCCAACATCAGAAAGCTTAACGACCTCATGCTTTAGGGGGCAACTGTTATAGACATTTTTGGGCACTTCAACCCCAATCATAAATGTCCATAAACTGAGGGCTCCTAAGTCCCTAAAAGTGTTGCTTCACTGCATAAAGGAACAAGGTCAACTAATTACATCATCTCCCAGAAGAAGTTCTCCACTGAAAACTGCTCATAAATGGTCAAAACTGGACCATACTAAAAGCTCCATGTAGAGGGTGCGATGCATATCACCTTCCCAATGTACAGGGTGCGATGCATACTATTTTGCTCCTCTGTAGGGTGCGATGGTCGGAATGGACAAATGGCAGGGACCAAAATGCGAGGTGGAAGATCATGGAATCTTCCAGAAGCTTCCCCTCTGACACTTGCCACTCCATTTTCGACCAGGGATGAGTAAGAGATCTTCATTCTCCAAGTGGAAGCATGAACTATCAGAGAGAAGACACTAATCAAGATCCCAAAAGATGACTCACCTCTCTGTAATCATCTATATATGGATCCCTCATCACATAGATTCGGAGGCTGGAAATTTGTAATCTATAGAGAAGTGTTGTTGGTATTCTGGTGTACATTCACAATGTTGGGTGATTTTGCTTTGCTTGAGGTGAAAGAAGGGCTCCTTAGCTAGAGGATGATGCTAAGTCAGAGCTGCTCATGGTTGTAATCCTCTTACTACTTTTATCTGAATAAAGCTATTCTTGTTTCCTTCCATATCCTGGTGTACTTGTTTATATATGCTTGTATATGGTTAATGTACATCTGATCTTGCATTATTTGTGAATTTAGAGCCTTGTTTCTTGCATAGTAGTATGTTGTTGTGATTCTACAGATCCTTTTGAAGCTGAGTAAACAAAGAGCGAGCAGCAAAACTCTATCGAGAAGGATAGGGAATCGAACGCAAGACTTAGGTTGGCCCTCTTGGTTCTCCTCTCATCTATTTTCATAAAAGGAATCAATTGTAGACTTTGATTGTTTGTTTCTAAGATAGCCACCCATCTTAGTGGGAATAGCAGCATCCGTGTGGATGCTATTCCCGTATAACACTATGTCATATTTCATGCAAGACTGGGTCCCACTAAGGTCTGACACCTTGCAAAATGTGTTTTCTTCATTATAATTAAAATTTTGCATTTGATGTGGTTTTCTAGTATCTAAGATTGAGATGGTAGGTTTTTCATCGCATGTCAGACCCTCCTTTTTTCCCGTCTCGACCTCATCATCCCAACCCACTTTCGCACATTGTTTGAACCTCTAGTGGCTTGGTAATCCAAGGCGTCGGGATAGTAAATGCCTATGTTTATTAACAATTGTTGAAATTTGTTTATGCATGTAAAGATGGCCCTCCTCCCATTGTGTATTTCATGTGTGTGTGTGTGTGTGTGTGTTTATAATGGGGGGAATCTCTCAAACACTTAACTTAGGCATTTGTGCATCTCTTTTTGGGGCATTACTATATATATATGGGCTTATCCCTCCTGAGCTTACATCCCACACGAATATATGCATACATAAATTGGCCTGTGATTTGGCCCACAAATAATCCTTCATGAGCTTTAAGGCCCTCGTCCTAACCTATACATACATCTATCTTTTGTATGGATAGGGGCGACCACAATTCCCAACCATTTAGTTTATCTCTCCTAAGCTTAAATAGGCATCAAATCAGGTTGGCCCAATATCCCTTATGAGCTTGCCCAACCATATAAGGCCAAATATGAATTCATTAAACCCAATAACCATTAATCCAAAAGGATTTTTCCCACCCACTTCTCTCATGAATTTAAATAGAATCCAAGCTCAAAAATAAACATCAAAGTTAACCCATTCCTCAGAAATTTCTCAGAAATCAATGTCATGGAAATTTACATTCATTAGCCTTACCCTATGCTTTTACCAGCAAACAGGAATACATAGAACATCAGCATTATACAAGGATCCATCTCTCTTAATAATGAAACATAGGGGCCAGCTTCCCAATTCATTTTATGCAAGAAAATTGATTAATGACATAAATTTAACCATGTCTTTTTTGCTTAGACCCCTTTAGTTATTTCCATATTATTATTAACATAGAAAACACTTTTATAAAATTCAGGAAAATGAACCAAACTCATGCATAGAGGATAAATATTGGCATTAAGTCAATAAATCCATCATGGGAACTTAGCCCTCCATAAGCATGATGTAATCAAGAAAACATGTTCCTCACAATAATCACACAATGTAGGAATATTGGCATTATACCGTTTAAGCACACATTATTATCTCAGGTGCAAAGGTCCAACCAACTCATGCACCCAAAAAATATGCTAAGTTGTAAGATCATAACATATATATATATATATATATATATATATATATAGATAGAGAGAGAGAGAGAGAGAGAGAGAGAGAGAGAGAGAGAGAGAGAGATTGTAATTATTTCTCCTAATTCACATATAATCCCTTCATTTTCCCAAAATCATGAAAGAATCATTCCACACATTCATAAAGAGATATAAAGAACACAATGAGAAATAGTATGCGGTCTACATGCATACAAAGCTACATGAATACTTATTTGGTAGTGAAGGACCCAGCAACTAATAATGGGACTCTAATCCTCCACCCAACCTTAGATGGCCTTGCACTACATTCTTTCTTGCAACTAAGGACCCCCAACATATATTTAATAGCTTGAGGAAGGGTGCTCAAAGGATCTTCTCACACCTTCAACACCATTGGTAATATAAATATCCTCCTATCTCCACCTAGAAACCAAGTAAATAAACACCCCAATGCCTCCACTCTAAACTAGGCACCCAAAGGACACTGGAACATTGTAACCCCATAGTCTAAGATGAAATCTCCTTGTCTTTGTTTTCCACGGCAAGCTTATCCATGTTGCACTCGAACATTCGTGTTGCCCTTCCTTCTTACATTATTCCCAGATATTTTTCTCCCCTTCTCTACTACTACATGAGCAAAGTCCAATATTTGTATATGGTTGCTCTAGTTATCTCTTGCATTGTATCCTATTAATTTTGTGCCCTTTTTGGCTCCTCCTATGTTATTGCATGCTTCCTTCTCAGTTCACCTATGTTCTTTGATATTTTCCTTGAGAATCCTTTCTCCACGGTTATCACCCCATTGTTACTATTTCATCCTCCATTTTCATTGACTTGCACCATAGTCTTCAACCCATCCTTTTGTTTTTGCATGTGGTCATGGGGATGTCATTACTCTAGTTCCCCCATGCCACTCTCTGGATCGTTGTCCTCTTTCTCTTCTAGTATGCCAATATTGTTTACAACTCTTTTAATTTTTTCCCTCGTGTCCAGCTGAACCCATTTAGTCCAATTAATAAACACCAGTCAGCCCATGACTCATATTAATTTATTGGTTGGTATTTAGATTAAATTAAGAAACGCCAATCATCCCATGACTGGTATCTAAGGAATCGAAAGTGTATTTTTATTCTATAGTTTCTATGTTATGAAAGACTAAGCTATAGAGACAAGAAAACAACAATCCTTTATGCTATGAAAGCAATAAATTTCTATACTATGAAAGCAATGAATTTATTTATTATGAAAGCAGTAAATTTCTATGTTATGAAGGATTTTTTATTTAAAGTTTTTTTATGAATACAATTAAAATGACTATTATGAAAACAAAGAAAAGAAATGTGAGTTTTTTTCTAATATAGAAATAAAATTATGTTTCTAATGATTGACTCCTATATACAGACAAAGTGTATATGAAGAAGATCAAATCTATTCTCTTACTAGTGTTTGTGTACAAATTTTTAGAACTCATTCATATCATGAAGTTACCTATGAATCTGAGGCTAATTCAATGCAAGAATAAAATTCTTGAATTAAAAATGTAACTAAGAAATGTTTTTGTTGTTTTATAAATGTATCCAAGCACTTGGTCTGCATGAAAATAATGAAGAAATGAGCATTCAAGATAAGTAAAAACATAGCATTAAAATTGAAGATAATTTGTGCAAAAAGAACATAAAGATATAATCTAATTCATGGAAATAAAGCATAAAAGAGATTTAAAATACATGTGTACTCATCAAGGGGGCCTCCTGAAGCAATTAATGATCAAATCCGAATCTCATCTTGAAGGAGTAATCATGAAAAATATTTTATTAATTGAGCGATGTTATAATAACATCTAAATTAAGTCAGTGTTTCAGAAATCAATACATTAATAGAGCATAACATAACATGTATTATTTTCTCCCCAAAGAAGGATTTGTATAGAGTTTCAAAGTAACTATGTCTGAGAATCCTATTGCTAAAAACTAGCTCTTTGGATTAACAACTAAGACTTTCTCTCTTATTAAAATTCTTACCCATATGATTCGTTATTTGAGAAGTGAATCATGGATTTTGTCTCTGAAATGTGTTCCCTTCTAGTTCCTTAGAGACATTTCTCGCTTGATATGTTGATCTTTGCTCATATCCTTTGTTGATAGGGCATTGAATAACCAAAATCCTTTTTCCATGTAATTTGGAAAAAAAGGGGTCCAAAAAACCAGGAAAATCTCCTATATCCTTCAAAATTTGTGAAAATTGCTTGCATATAGCCTAAATTGGCTCGTTTTGTAGAAAACTCATGTTTTCATCTTTCAAAATTCGTTTTCATTTGCTCAAAAAACACATTCAAAGATGATTGGTCAAAACTACTGTTTTTTTCCTTTGATCTCATGATGGAGGTTCACACATGCGAGTTGGGTGAACTCTGACCAACAGAAATCTATATTGGAGCTTTTAGAAATAAAACATGCATGCATGATTTCCTTCTAGAATAGTGTTAATAACTCAATCACAAAGATGGCTATTGAAACTTGGACTGAGTTGTGGAAACTGAACTGGAAAACCATCATAGTAAAAATAAGCATAATTCTTTTGAATTCATTATGATATTTTGTGAAGAATTACGATAAAATGGTGGCGAGTGAGTGAGATGATGCAATGGATGGTTGTAAGTAATGGTTTATTGAATGAAAAATACTAGTGAAAATGATGACAAATCAGTGACCCAACATCTCCCCCACACTGAGATTTTTGCATGTCCTCATGCAAATGGAGTCTCACAAATGAACTCATATACACCTTATTTTTTGTTAATTCAATTGGAGTTTCTCTTGCTTTCCTTCCCAAATGATCTTGAATTTGAATTGCTAATGAGATTCATTATATAGTGCATTAGCATCTAGTAACCTGAGGTTCTTAATGATGGGGTATCCCTTCTCCTTGGAGGACATTCCTTAAAAAGGCTCTATAATCCTTTAAGTCATGCATTACCTCCTTTCTTAATCTACACAAGGTATCCATATTTCATTCTTGGAGAGTGTTGCTTTAAAAGATGTTAGGTTATCTTATCAATGGCTTTCTTATACCCCCTGTCCTTTCTCCTTGTTAACATCATAAGATCTTAAATTTTTCATAATTGCTTGATTATTTTCATAAAGTGAAGAATTTTTGTACACTTCATTGAAGTCCACACTATGTCTTGTCTCCATGGAAATATAGCTAACTTCCAGCACCCAATTATTTGATGCTTAACATTTATGTTGAATCTATCATTTCTGAAAGTTAAATGTTTTGATGGAAAAAGGAAAACATCAAAGCAAACAAAAGAGGAATGTGCACCATGACAAAAACAAAAAAATCCAAGGAAGTTATATTTAATCACAAAATAGCTTCTGACAAAATCTATTGTTATGGATTTTCCTTCTATTGTATCCATCTCACAATCTGTGTCACCAAATTGTGCTACAATTCGACCATAAAGTGTCTAATAAATAGGGTTGAGACAATTAAATCATCTTCACCACACATGAATTTTCAACCAAGGGACAATGAATCCACAAAAAACATTCCAAAATGAATAAAATGCTAATGAAATGATTGAAGCAATGTGGTAGCTTGGATTAATAGCAACAGACATAATCCCAAAGAAAGTGAAGTAGAAGAAAGTGAAAAACATTAAGAGGAACGAGAAAAATTTAGCAGATATCTACTCAAAATAAATCATGGAGTATGCCATGAATACATAAATTATATCTTGTAGTAAAAAATAGGGAACCTCACTTTCCATCTATCCAAATGCATAAGGGATTTGCATAATACATTTCAGTTGTTTTTCCCTATAAAAGATAGTTCTTTCCACCACAACCATAAGCTATATACTTGACAAATTGTTGATTCTAAAGAAAAGCACGACAGAGTGCATTGATCCCATAACATTTAACAAATATTGTTAAATGTTTCTTTTAATTCCTAGTTTCTAGATATCTCCCTTATCACATCATCCTTACATCAAATTATTTTTATATTTTTAAATGACTTTTTTATTTGAGATACCCAAACTAATTTGCATTAGTAAAAGGGAGTAACAACTTACCACATCCAAGGCTTAACTCAATTCTTTGCAATGTGGATCATGTCCATTACCATAATGTTGGAGGTGTGCCTCAAAACCTTCTTTATACATGTTGAAATAGTGTATTAATGTCCTATGCATAAATCTTGATGAATGTACTATGAATATGTAAAGAAAATAAATCATTTGTGTTGTTGCTAGTAACTTTGTTGCATTTGCTTTAGGATATCAAAAGGACTTGTTGTCGACTTTCTTTCACTTTGTACTCAACTCTTGTTCTTGTTCGTTGCATGTATTCTTGCAAGGCAGCTTCCTTGTTATCTCATACTCATATAATAGGAAATGTGAATCAATTCATACAAAAGTGTAGACCACAACAACAACATCTTCAATCTTCTAGAATGAACTCATATTTTCTTTTCTCTCTGACATATTGTTGTACAAACTCCATAGCACTTTGAAAATCCCTTTTTGTTGTTAAAATATTTTTGAGCTACAATTGCAACACATACTTGGCTAAATCCATCTCTTGCCTAGTAAAGGAGTCAAAACATAGCATATTTCTTTGAACTCTATTCTCTTCAACATATGATGTGAGAAAGGAGTGCATGCATCTACTTTATCTTCATTAAAAACTAAAGAAATATATTTTTATCAACATAAGCAATGCATCATGGATCAAAGCATCATAAAATAAGGCATTGAGGTTTATCATTTATTGATATAGTGTGCAAAAAAAGTGATGGCCACCAATCATTGCCTTGATTCCTTCACAAGCATGTGTCATCAATTAACCTTTGCTCCAAACCCTTCAAATTTGACTTGGACTTGATGCTTAAGCACATCAACTCTAACTTATAGTATTATATAAATAAGTCTTTCTTATATTATACTTTAAATTGATAAATTATTGACAATTTCAATATTAAATAATTAATTATTACATAGCAGCTAGTTTCTAACTAAATATTAGTTAATTAATCCTAAATAATTTTTAATTTTATTTCACCAACGGCTAATTTTGAACGGCTAACACTAGACAATGAGGCATTCATGCTATTTATTCTCTCGGATCGTTTGATTTCTCACCTCATCCTGAGGATGAACCACATTAGTTGGTTCGAAACGTCGACCCAATCCTTACAATGTGATTAATCTGAAAGGTTGTCTTCTACATTATGGATCACAAAAGTCGTAGATCTAACATAGTAGATTCATATTTCACCATTGATATTAGATTTCAAACCAAGGGACTGGTAGATATTAGAATGAGGACTACTACTATCGAGTGACTTACATGCCAAGATTTCATACTCATAATATTTGCATGATGACTTTTGAATATAATGCACATTATTTCTTGATGACAAATTTGTGAATAGAGCATAAATTTGGTATCAAGGATAGGTCAATTGTGGAAAATATGGTTGAATGGAAACTAAAGTGGTTATTCATCATATCTCCCTAAATTTTTAATAAGCCAAAAATTCTTACATTAATTCTACCTCAAATTTACCTTTTGAAGAACTTGAAATGTTGAAGTAGGGTTGTAGGTGTTATAATAAAACCATTCTACCAGCAAATAAATTATTGAATCTTGAGTTGTTGATGATTCTGAAAAAAACTTTCATGCCATCCAATGTTTCACAAAAACATATGCCACAAACTCATTTTAATGCCAAATTTAGTGCTTCAAAAGGGAAACAGTGTATTTTTACCTCTTTCACCACAACATGCCTTCAAAATCCCATTCTGATGAAGAAAAGAGGGTGTTGTGCAAAAAGATAAAATCATGGCCTAATTTGTGTGGGGATAAAAAGCGAAAATGTGCCTTAAAACCCCATTGAAATGTCCTTCAAATTTGCATTTTTTTTATTCTTCCTACATCCTACTCAATTTACCATACTCCAAGAAAATCCTGCATCTCAAAAATTTTTAATTATGTTCCATTTCCTCATAATATCTATGCAAAAATTGCCCTAGAACAAGTTGCTACATCCATAAAATAGGTTGCTACAACAACTTTCCACAGCTCCATAAATTGTCACTTTCAATAGTTGTTTCTATTTATCTTCTGGAAGTTGTCTTCTCTTATGCTAAACTACTTATTTGGATTGTGTGTTGAGTGTTGAAGTAGAGATCATGAAATATGATGCATATTGACTAAAATTGTTCTAATTTTATTGATTCGTTGGAAATGGAAATGAATGAAGAAGAGTTGTAGTAGTGCCATCATGCTTCCTGTTGAATGAAAAACTTTATTGGAATAAAATACGAACATGTTGCTCCAAGAAAAATTTTAGAGCAAGAAAATGAACTGCTACAAATTGTTCTTGATTCCATTAAATCATATTAAGCCTTCATCCAAACCAAAATCCATAGTACAATTCTTTCCATGCAAAAGCATGTGCCAAAGTTGAGCATGGAAAGAAATCATTGGATTACCGATCACTGACAATAATCGTTAACCAATGGGAGAAAACTCACGGATAATGTAAATGAGTGTCAAGGTATGTGAGTGCGTCTTGTCAGGTATGAATGAATATGTTGAAGTAGAGTCACCTGCAAGATCTTGAAATCAAGAGACATTGTTTTATTCCCATTATTTTCAACAAGGAGGCTTTACATTAATGTATGTGAGCTCCAAGGCCCTCAAAACTATCACAAATATTGGTCTTAGATAAGGTGTGAAAGTCGATGGGACAAGATCCATTGGAAGGTGAGCATTAAGGGATCCCACATCAGTCAAATTGAGCATAAAAATGATTTGAAGGACCATAATAAAATTATAGAACTTATTGTGAAATTTACTTGTCAGATGCCTAGTTTTCAATAAAATCATGTTTCCAATGATGCTAGTAAACTGGTTTTCACGATAGGACTTATTTTTTCTCTTTACTTTGTTTTTCCTTTTCTTTTTTCTTTTCTTTTTTCTATCCTACTCTACTTGAAAAATAAAATTTCCTTCAAGTTTAAGAATACTTCCAATGGAGCCATGTGCATAATAAGATGACAATAAAGTCATATGCAGGTTTAAAATATATGCTTTGATGTATACTAGAATATGAGACACTAGTTTCTTTTATTGAGATGATGTCAAGAATTGTTGAAGAAGAGAGTGGTGCTCTATCTTAATGATTGTCATGAACCAAAGTTCAACGTAGCTATGATTCTCTTGGTTCACTTTCTCATCTAGATTAAAGTCATCCATCATTATCAATTTTAAATATTAGCTTTATTTCTAAGGCAAGAAATAGTAATTAATTTCAGCCTCTTTACCAAGGCCAACATTCATGCCATCTGCAATCTCAAGGTGGTCAGTTAGAAAGCCATATATGACATCAGCATCTGCCATTTTTTTTTTTTTTTATTCTTAATTTATAATCATCACATTTATAAATACATCACGAACATGCATGCAATATTTAAATCAACACATAAACATTCCATCAAAATGCTACACCCAGCATTCATTGCACAAGCAAGTAGTCACATACAATCCATGATCATAGTCCTATAACCAACACCCGCTTACACAACCAACAATTCTCAAAACACTTCACTCTCTAATGGAGTCACAAGGTATCATTCCTTCAATCCATTGAGACTCTTTATCATATAACATACAGACCATGGGATTCTCCCATCTAATCAGCATATATATACTATATAAATGCAATCAGAAACAATTATTCTATGCAGTACAAGAAACACTTGGATTTCCCTAATCCCTCATAACATATGAGAACTCTCATGCAAATTCATCTCAAGTGTGTACGAATACACGACTTGAAAAATCATGCATGGAACCATGCAGGTAATTCTATAAAATTAAAGAAATAACAAGCATTCATGGTCACAGTAATAGATTGATCAAACCTTCAAAATGCCTACTAGAGAACACATGCAATACCATTGCATTCAAAATAATTCAAACATCATTACCATCAGCATGAAATCCATAATCAAATACAACACCCAATCATATTCACATTTAGTTATTACATTTTGAGCTGAAGCTATGAAACTCTCTATGGGTCCAAGCATTAACCTTTTACTCTGTTAATTATATAACATGGCACCAATTCATTCCCAAAGGTATGGAGTTGAAACCTTTAGTTCTAATACCACTCTGTAACATACCCCCTTACCGACCCTAAACCACATTAAAGGTAGAAAGAGATAGTGACTTTGATGACTTGACCTCCAAGGTCCTGTTATGGAAATGGGGTCTAAATTCTTTGACCTTTTGTTTTGAAATCTTCAAAACCCAAAATAGACTTTTTCATTGCATTTGTCTCATCGAGACTTATTCGGTGATATAAAATTTACCCCAATCCAACCTCTAGATTAAAATTCATGGCCATGAAGATCTGGCTATGAACCTCTTTCCCTACCACTGTAGGTTTTAACTCCATACAGAAATTACCTACATACGAATTCTAGAACACAGAAAATAAACAATACGAGAGCATAACACATAAAACACATACACACAGATTTTCCCCTGGGTCCCAAAACCGGGACTACCAGCTTGATTTTTCATTATTTTCCTTTCAATGTTACAATACATATTTATACATGTTGAAGCATCCAATACCATCGATTGAAAACCATCGCGTCCAAAACCATGTGCGAAAATCATGCACAAAACCATAGGTAGGTCCGCCCAACATAATATAAGGTCCCAAAAAAAAATTCCTGGGGCACTGCCCCAAACCCCATAGAGGAGGGCTACTCGCCCCCTGCTGCGCAATTGGCACAACGAAGGGGGCACGTTGCCCCCCCCCTAACTCCCTGGTTCACTACATGGGCTAGTCGTGGAAAGAATAACACAACCCAACATTCTCCCACTTGTTGGTTTCTTTCCAAAGGGGGCCACAAGAGCGCTTAGTCATTTATCCAGCCCTGCAATGCCCATTGTTTCTCTACACCAAGAGAACTTCTCAGAGCTCACAGATTTTGTCAATACATCTGCAGTATTCTTCAAAGTGTCCACCTTTTACCAGCAACACCTTTTTGTCTTCTATCATATCCCTCACAAAGTGATACTGAACATCAATGTGCTTTGTCTTTGAATGATAAGCAGGGTTCTTTGCCAAGAAAATTGCACTTTGGCTGTCACAGTCTATCCTTATAGCTCCCTGTACTACCCCCATACTTGAACACAATCTCTGCAACCAAACTGCTTCCTTGCTTGCATGAGTGGCTGCCATGTATTCTGCCTCTGTAGTTGATAGTGCCACTACAGATTGTTTCTTACTCATCCACTGACTGCACCTCCAAATAGGTTAAACACATACCCACTTGTAGATCTTCTCTAATCCAGATCTCTAGCCCAGTCTACATCAACAAAG